>VYZP01046806.1:0-21312 GCA_013400635.1 Hypocryptadius cinnamomeus | reverse complement strand
GTGTTCCCTGTGGGGTGTGACAGCTCAGCCCGGGGTGCTGGGAGCCCAGGGGTGTTCCCTGTGCTGTGGGACAGCTCAAAATGGGGTGCTGGGGAGCCCAGGGGTGTTCCCTGTGCTGTGGGGTGGGACAGCTCAACCTGGGGTTCTGGGAGCCCAGGGGTGTTCCCTGTGCTGTGAGGTGGCTGGACCCACAGGGCTGTGACAGCAGCACCCAGCCAGTGTCACCTGGATGGAAGGGGGATGCTCGTGCTGCGGCAAAGCTCACACCGCTGAGTCCCCCGCGTGTTTTATGGGATGCTTTAGGGTCTCACCAGCGGTGGGACAGAGCAGGACCCCACTGCCCCAGGGGGTAAGAACCGTGTGGCTCCAGCTGCCTTCCTGTGGGGACGGGGGGTGTCAGCCTGCCTGGCATCCCTGAGCAGTGGGCAAGGGATGCTGGGGGACCCTCGGGGTGACCCCAGTGCCACCCCACCTGCCTGCCCCGCTCCCATCTCCCAGTGGTTTGGTGCCCAGTGGCCTCACCTCGTCCCTGCCCGCTGTCCCCCTGCCTGCCGGTGGCAGAGGGCGCGATGACAAGACTAAAACGAATGGCCCCGGCCTCCCTCTTTGTCTCTCTGCCTCCTGCCTAATTAATTGAGATCCACCTTAATAGGATCAAGCTAAATACCGGAGAACATCCAACCACACAGCAGCTGGCAGGAAAACAAGCGGCACAGGCACCACCGAAAGGCAGCTCCTCAGCTCCTCGCCGGACAAAAGAGCCGCTAATGCAGCAGCAATCGGTGCTCCCAGAGCTCACAACTTCACCTACAGCCTGCTCACGGCTCAGCCCCCTCCCCGCCGCTGGGGAGGGGTCGGCAGACCCTCGCTGGGGTGGTTCCAGCCAGTGGCAGGGATTGGAATCTTGTGCAATAAATCTCAGTGCAGGCGCAAAGCTGGGGACAAAGTTAGTCCCGGTTTATCTCGGCCTGGGGGTAGGCAGGAGATGTGGGGTCACAGTGCCAGACCCCCAGCCAGGGGGTTGCTGAGGGCTCAGGACAACTGGGACATTTCCCACCTCCCACAGCATTTTGTAGGACCTTTTGGGGTCCAGCAACAGGGGTCACACAGCTGTCCCCATCCTCCTGTGCTGGGACACAGGTGGGGTGTCCCTCTGCACATCCCCAGCCAGCGGAACAGGGCAAGCCCCAGCCTAACGCCCAGAGCTCTGGTACTGGGGCTGGTCTGGATGCTGCTGGGGATTCAGGGTCACTGGCTACTCATATTGCTGGGGGCTGGCCCAGGGGGCTGCAGGGCTCCTCCAGCCTTGCAGGGCCACTGTGGGTCCATGGTTTGGATGTCACCGGGCTGCTTTTGGGGGAAGTCCCTTCAGCAGTGTGACAAGGAAAGAGATGCTCCATGCCTTTGTGGTATCACCAGCCCCACCAGTGCCCTGCCAGTGCCACATCCACCTCCAGCTGATTTCTCCAGAGCCAACAGACTGGTTAAAAAATAAAAAATAAAAAATAAAAAAAATATATTATGCAGCTCATTTGGGCTGCTTTGGATATTTTTTCCTGTTCCTGGAGCAAGGACCCTTCTGCTGTTGTCGCTTTGGCTGTTTCTCAAGAGCTTCCCATCCCTGGATCCCGTGGCTGCTTTCCCAGGACTGGAGAGGGTGTGTGAGGAGAACAGCGCTGGGGAGGTCACAGGGATAGGCTGCTCCCATCCTGGCTGCCCCCAGCCAGATACAACCCCCAGCACAAAATCCCTGGGGGAAAATGTGGACCATCTCCTCACAGGAATGCTTGTGGAGGAAGAAAACCCTCCAGGTGCTGAACCAACCCCCTCTCATGGCCACTGGGCTTGGTGGCTGTCAACTCCTTCATCAAGCTGAGGGCAGGGGAAAAGAAAATGACCCCTATTTTTTAATTTTTCTTAATATGTAAAATAAGATGGTGAAGGTTGCACAGGATCCTGGTGTGGGGAAGGAATGCTGCAGCCCTGAGGTGCTCCCCAAACCCCAGGGTATGCAGGGATAAGTGAGGCTGTTCTGTGGGATCTAGCTGCCTCCATGGGGTCCTTTTTAGGGTGAAGCATCCTAAAGATCATTACAGATACCAGCTGGGGGAAAACTCTTGTTGGTATGAGAAAAGACCAAAGGAAACAGAGGGAGTCCTTGGGTGTATCTCATCTCTCCAAAAACACAAGGGTGTAATTAAATATTTGGTTCTTCCCCATGCCTGAGGAGTGACTTCATTCACATTTGCAGAGTTTGGGGCTCCCATTGCAGGGGGATTCATGTTCACATTTGCACATTTTCATAAAGGGGTGAACAGGTCCTATCCAGCACAGCCAGGACTTGGGCCTCCCCTCTCCCCACACTGGGCAGGTCTCACCGGGATGAGGCTCCATCAAAGCCAAGTTTGCAGGATGCAGCACTGGTGGACTTTCACAGCTCCAAAATCTTTCTTTGTCACCAAAACGTCCCTTGCTCTGGTTTTAACTGGTGTCAGAGGCTCATTTTGGAGTGGAACTGCACAAATTTTAGAGGCTGTTAATGGAATCACCACCACTGGGATGTGGTCGACATCCAGCCTGGGGCCTGTGGGTTCAGGGCTGGGCCCCCTTTTCTTGCTCCACAACACCAGTTGTCTCTGCTTGAAGGCAAAATCTGCTTTAAACACCCTCCAAAATTCTCCTGGCTTTTGCAAAAGAGCCCCTTGTAGGGGCAGAGCACAGGCAGGACCAGAGGGGCCAGAGATGGGGCTCATTGGGGTGCCTGCTCCTCTCGGGGTACCCACGGGATGGCTGGGGGTGGCTGTCACTGCTGGGGATCAGGGATCAGGACCACAGGGAGCATGGGGACAAGCCGTGACAGCACCTCCTGGGCAGGGGCACACAGCACTACCCCTCCTGCAGTGTCCGGGCTGGGGAGGCCCCCAAGCGCTCCACACCCCGTGGGGAGAGCTGGAGCTGCCCCCCTGCTTAACCCACAGCCAGGTCCCTGTGCGGGTGACAGCCCTGTCCCCACCCAGCCACGGGAGAACCATCCTGTCCCCGCCGTGCCACCGTGGGGTGACAACCCTGTCCCCTACAATACACCCATCGCTGGGTGACGGCTCTGCCCACCCCCGTGCCATCCGTGGGGGTGACAGCCCCGTGTCCCCCGTGCCACCCATGGCGTGACAGCCCCGTCCCCCCGCCGTGCCGCCCGTGGGGGGCAGCCCGGCAGCCTCCTCCCGGCTGATGCGCAGTGACATTTGCAATCTGTTGCCATGGGCGCTCGGGGACTTTTGCTGTGGAGGGGGATCGCGTTTCTCCCCCCTCCTCCTCCTCCTCCCCTTCCCTCCCTCCCGATGACGTCATGGATGACCACGGTGGTGACAGGGCCACCTGTGGGCTGATGAGGGGTTTAAAGAGACAGTCTGCAGCTGCAACAGGAGCCCTGGCTATTGTCTCCGCACCTGAGAGCGGGGAAACCTGCAGCCCCCAAACCATCGATCCACCCACCCACCCACGGCATCCCATCCCGTCCGTGTCACCTCATCCCTGCATCCCCTGCCTCCACCACTGCAGCTCTCCCGGGACCGAGGCGTCCCGAGCTGGGTCCCGTATCCCTTCCCTGTAGCGGCTCCTCCAAGGTAAGGCTGCGCTCCGTGCCCCCCCGTCCCACTGGGGACCCCGGTGGGCTGCAGCCCCAAATGCCGCTGGCAGTATTCAGGGCTGCAGCCTGAAGGGACCCCTGGGAATCCAAAGCCTGGATGGGTGCCCCCAGCTTGGACAGAACAAGAGAACCACCCCTGGGACAACAAACCCCCCGAGGTGGCAGGTCCCTCCCTACGTGAAGGGGCTGAGATGCTCCTGCCTGGGAGGTGTGGGGGTCTGCAGCGTCTTCATGCCTTGCCAGCCGGCATTCCCAGACCTCCTCAGAAGATGCCCACCACTGGGCATCTGCCTTCCTTCTATGCCAACTCCCTGGAATAAACCTGGTCCCTGCTGTGGTCCTCATCAAGGGGACGCTGAGAGCTGGTGCCATGCCGTGCACCCGAAACCCACCATGGCCATGCCCTGAGGGGCCCTGGGTGATGCCAGGAGCCACGGTGCATGCTGAGGGAACAGGCAAGGGAAGGAGAGGAGCTGTCCTCCTCACCTGGTGGGGGGAGAAGGACCAACTCTGTCCTGTCCTAAGGGCTTTGTCCCACTGTCCTTCCAGTTCCAATGGGGCAAGCACAGGTAAGTGCCTCTGCTCGGTGTCACTTGGATGTGCAGGCAGTGAACAAGGTAGAAAAAGGGTCTGGGACCTGTGAGAGGCTTGGAGAAGAGCAGGGTGGAGATGTGCATGCAGGGATTGGTGTGTGTATTCCCAGTGAGAGGAAGGCTGTGTCCCTTCCCACCGGACATATTCCACTGGTGACCCTGCAAGTCACCAAACTCCTCAGTAGCTCCCACCAAGCAGTCCTGGAAGATCTTTCTGAGCCCACAGCTGCCTGCAGATCCAGATCCACTGGTGCCTGCAAGGATCCCCAGCAGCTACAGAGCCACTGGTCCCACAGGGGTGGCTGTCATGGGAGCAAAACAACCAGGACAAAGCCCACAGCTGCCCTCTGCAGCCTTCCTGGGGACATGGGGCAGGTGGGGAAGTGGTCCACGCTCCAGTGACTCTGTGGTCCATCCTCGAGGACCTGAGCAAACCCAGTGATGCAGCTGCCCCTGGGATCCTGCTGGAGCCGGGCTGTCCACGTCCTGCTCCTGCTGGGAGCTGAAGGAATAAGCAGCGGCATGTTTCTGCCATCCATCCCTCAAAAGATGCAGAGGGCTCAGGCTGGGCCTGGTTTTTGGGTGGAAGAAGCAAAATATGAATTGTCTGCCAGGTGGAAATTTCTGCCTGGGAGGTCTTGGCATTTGCCCACCTGGCAGCAGCAGAAGTGCAGGGACACAGCCTGGACCTCTTGGCACATGGCCTGGGAGATTTGGGGGGAACACCCACAGCCCCCTGTGATGCTCTGTCACTTCCATCCCCCCTGCTGCTATGGGTGCAGCCAGAGAAGTGGGGAGCTGTGGCTGTGCTCAGCACCCCAGTGTGGCACAGGCCAGCCCTGGGTGCACCCGCCTGCCTTCGGAGAGCTTTGGGGAAGCTGGGGCTGCTGCTCTGTGGGCAGCTCCCTGGAAGATGCTCCGAGCAGGGTGCAGGGTCTGTAGCAGAGAGCTGTTGGGGGGCTGGCTTCCAAGGTCAGGCTCACCCCCTTCCTGCAGGTTGTGTGGGCAGGGGCTGCTGGAGCAGCAGCCACGGAAAGCAGGAGCTAATTTAATATTAGATGGGTACAGTGAGGGCTGCTGTTTTTCCAGTGTCTCTAAAAGGTGCAAGCAGAACTGAAGAGGCACGGGGTGAGGGGTCTGGTTCATGCAGATGAACACACGGAGCAGGCGGGGGTTGTACGACGCACGGGAGGAGTTGTGGAGTAGCTGCCGGCTGTGCCCGACGATCCAGGGATGTGCCATGCAGCTAACGTTCTTTTACTGCTTCAAAATCCTGCGAGAGCAGCGTGTAACCAGGAGGGAACTCTTGCCTGTGTGCGAGGGCACCCAAATATACACATACACACACGTGTCCTACCCCAATACGTCGCGGAACCGGGGAATGCCAGCACATGAGCTGGTTACGCTCCCAGCTCCCCCCCGGCAAGCGCTTCCACCTCCCCCATTCCCTCAGGGAAAACTCTTCCAACGCTGCTGCTGATGGATATCGCTGCCGGAGCGCGGGCTTCTTTCTTGACCCTCCTTCTGGCATCATCCAAATTCCCTCTGCCAGCTTTGTAAGCTTCAGCTGGAGATGGTGCAGGAGCTTGAAGCTAAATGTCTGTTTGCCAGGGTCTTAAACAAGGATGGGATCTCCAACAGGGATTTCTCTGGATGGGGAATGAAGCTGGGACCTTGCTGTGGTGATGGGGAGCCCAACCCTTTGGGCATGGGAGAGAGAATTAGGATGAAGTGACCAATTCCACGTTCAAGGTTTCTTGCTGGTCTGTGTTTCCCCGTCAGGGTCTGAGCCCACCCAAGGCTCAGCATGTCGCTGTGTGCCAGAGTGACAAACACAGCGTGTGTCCCTCTGGTCAAACACAGAGAGGGGATGAAGGTGCCAGCTTTGATCAAACCCTTGGCATGCTTTAGGCTGAACTCTGCCCAAGCCACAGGGAGGAAAGGTGAGGAACTGTTGCCACCAGGCAGTAGCCAACATCCCTCACCTCCCAACCTGGCTCAGCTTGTGCAAGCAGCAGACACTGGCTCCTTGGCACCGAAGCTTTTCCAGCACAGCCTCTTAACCCTGCTAATTCCCTTGTGTTCTCCTGCCAGGCCTGCTGTCCCTCTGCCAGGGGATGGCCCGGAGCCTGCTAATTGCACCAGCAAGCGGCCACGTCTCTCCATCACTGGGGTTGTTACTCTCTGGTGTTATTTTGGGGACTGCTGGCCCTTGTCTGGCAGTGTGGGACAGGATGGTGACTGGCAGCATCCCTTGTCCTTTACCCTTCACCATCACCTGCTGAATTATCTCAGTTATGGGTTGATGCCCCTGCTCCCAGTCTCAGCAGGGATCAGGGCAATCCTCAGCACAGCACAGCGCTTCTCCCATTCCTTCTCCCCTGTTGGAAATGCAACAAAGGCACAGTGAGAGGAAGGTCTGCCTGAGCTTGCCTAACCCATTCTCAGCCCAAAAGTCCACAACTCCAAGGCTGGTTTGGAGGTCCCAGAGTTGATTTCAAGGTGCCACAGCTCATCCCCACAACAGTCCCCCTGTTCTCCTCCCCTTCTCATCCAGGGGAGGCTCAGGGTGCCAGCAGCACCTCCTACCTCCCCATCCCCTCCTCCTGTCCCCAGGCCATCTGGCCACACTCATCCATGTTAAACAAATGCTGGAGTCTATTATCAGGCCCTGCCTCCCCCTTCCCCCCCCAGACAGATGGAGGCTGAGCACACCCGGAGTCCCGGCCCGCAGCATTCATGTGTGTGAATGAGAAAATTGAATTATTTATGGCCATGTGAATAAGGCTGGCGGCTGCGGAGGCCGAGCGGAAAGGACTCCATTACGTGGAGGGTACCTGTTGCTATGGAGCTGGGGCTTCTTCCCCGTGGCCCCCCATGCACAGCTGTATCCCTGCCTGCCCCCCATCCTACCCTGATCCTCATGGAGCTGGATGGAGAGCAGAGCTGAGTGCTGGACTGGCCACAGTGTGACCAGTATGGGGGCTTTCCTCCCTGCACTGTGCCTGCTGCTCCTGCAGGCTGGTTTGGAGGTCACCCCAAATCCCCCCACATTTTGAAGCAGGACCCACAGTGCAATATAGGGATGATGTGGTGCTGGTGGCCAGTGGCTCCCTGACCCCCTGGCCACCACGATCTGCAGCCAGAAAACAGTGGGAAATATTGGGGTGGGAATTGTTGGGGTGGGCAGTACCAGCATCTCATGGCTAGAGCTGGGCAAAGCAAGTCTGACCCTGGCACAGCACAGGCCAATAGGTGACTCTCAGCTCAGACTCCTCAACTTCCCTAAAAACTCCCATCCCTGGAGGCAGCAGGAGCTGTGACTTGAGGTCCCCCACTCTTCCCATGCCCAGGCAGAAAAGCAGCTTTGCAAGAGCAGGGACTCCTTCCAGAGCCACCTGCATTGCAGCCTCTCCTTCAGGGATGCCAAATCCTGCAGTGATGCTGAGGGAGGTGCTGGGGCTTCCCTCCCGCTGTCTCCCCTACTCCTCTTTGGCTAAAAACTAGGACTTTGTCCCTGTTGGGACATCCCTTCCTGCCTCAATGCTACACTGGGGTCAGGCCAGGCACCTGGGGACCATGAGGGGATGGGACGTGGCAGCCCCCAACCCTGCACGACAGCAGCGCAGGGACTCCTGCTCCCTTCCCTGCAGAGCTAAGAATAGACTCCAGCTCCTCTCCTGGTGCTGAGTGGGCTCTGCTGGGCTCAGAGGAATAAAAAGCAGGAAAATGCTTATTTTAGTTGCTGCAGTCGACAGCTGTGACTCGTATGTACCTAAGGAGCGGCTTTGCACCGTGTTTACCCTCCCGCTGCTGGGAGCAGAGGCACCATTGCAGACCTCTCATTCAGGCTGTGGATGCCCCTGCCATGCTCCCAGCCCCAAAATCCCAGCTGGCTCCCAATCCTTCTCCAGCACAACCGGCTGCCTCCCACCCTTCTTTTCCCCACGCTTTTAGAGTGAGCCCAGGCGATGCAGATGCTCCCACCATTCCCGTGCCTTGGGAGATGCTCCCCGCCATCTCCCTGCACCAGCCACTGCTGGAGGCCAGCAGAGCCTTGCTGAGATCTCTAGGGTCCCAGGGTGCATCCAGCTACACGAGGGGATTGTCCCTAGCACCTGAGATAAAGTCAGACTGCAGACACCCCTATGTCCAAGTGACACACCTGCCTGGGATGCTGCAGCAGTGAGCGGGCACTTGCCAGCCCTGGCTCTGGATGCAAAGCCAGGGGAAGGACCTGCTCCAGGAGAGCAGCTCTGGGTCCTTCTCCCCAGCGTCACCCCCGAGGTAAAACCAAGAGAAAGCTAATTGTTACCATAGCTACGTGAAGTGGCCTTTCTTAGGGAGCCGCGTCATCACTGCTGTCACAAGGTTAAGGCGGTGGGGAGTGGTGGTGGGGAAGTGGGGGGGAGATGTGTTTTCTTTGGGAAAACCATGGCAACAGCTATTTCTAAGGGAACAGCTGTGCACAGCGAGGCCATGGGGAAGGGGAAGGGGCTGGGGCATCTCAATGCCAGCCATGCTCTGAAGGCAGCAGTGCCAGGTCCAGCAGCTCTACATGGCAGCCTGCATCCCCAGAGTTCCCTTCCCACCTGTGCCAGGGCTTGCTGGGTGTCTCCCATGGTGCTGGCATGTTGTCATGGGCTCCAGCATGCCCAGCAAAGCAACATGAGGCCACTCCAGTTTGCTTGGCATGTGCAATCCCTCCTGGCATGTTCCCATTGGCAGGGCTTGAAGGGCTGCCAGATGTGTGGGATGGTTGGGACCATCCACCACGGGGAGTGGGGATGGAATTGCTTGTCCAGAGTAAATTCACATGGAAAGAGCCCCAGCAGAAAGCTCAAGGTTGAATAATGAGTGACATGAAGCTTGAACAATCATAAAGTAAATACTGGTGGAAGTCATAGGGATGGTGTCGACTCCCCTGGAGTCAGTACAGGATGGGCTGGTAAAATGGGAAGGTGCTCTTGGGGCTAAGGAACACTAGCAGAGGTGCAAAAGCCATGGGGATGTCCTGCAGGTCCAGGCAGGGCTGGCTGAGCCCTGGAGACACAGAGGTCTGAGGAATCCACAGCCTGGCTCAGTTTTGCAATGGCCAAGCAGACCCAGCAAGGAGAAGACGCCGGTCTCATCTGCACCCTCCAGCCCGGCTCCTGTTTCAACACGTAGCTGGGAATTATCTCTGTTTGCAAGACACTTAATTAAGACCATTTCCCTGAAGGAAACCAAGATGGAGAGCTTCACTTCTCGGTATTCCAGTGCTTTCTGGCATTCGTTTCCACACCAATTAGGGTGTAAATTAGTCACCTGGAGAGCAATCCAGTGGCTGTGCTCAAGGGAAGCTCTTCAGCATATGTGCCATCTTCTTCCAGGAAGGCAGGTGGCAGGTACAGGTGGGGTGGTCACTGCAGGGACAGGGAAGGGATCCTTGGGATGCTGGGGCCTGCAGTTTGGGGTAACAGCTTGGGACTGGGCTGAGGCTCTGGGATTGGGCATGGAGCAGAGTCAGCAAGAGGGTTTAGGGTGTCTCCATGAGCTGTGTGTGCTTCTCCTAGGCCCCTGGAGTTCAGGGTGACTTGGTGAACCACTGGGCTCTGAGATTAAGCTCTCTGTTGGCACTGACAAGAGAGGGAGATGAATCTGGGGATGAGGTGCTCAGGTCTGTGCCTTGCTGTGATGGGATCCAACAGAGGGAGCATCAGAGGGTTGGCACAGAAATGCGGTTGAAGGGTGGTTGACATCTTGAGGTTGTTGGGTCTGGACAGTCTCCTGCTCAGGTCTTCAGATGGACATGTGGAGGCACTTCTGCCACAGTTGTGGCTGTGCATCCATCCCTCTGCAGGTGAACCTGTCCTTGTTCACTTTAGCTGAGAGGTTTTTGTAGAAGACGCAGCTGAAATGTGGGATGAGAGTTCAGGAGGAGGAGGGTCCAAAGAGGAATTAACAAAGCCCCTCTGGGCAGCACTGGCTGCTCCCCCAGGGTGCTGCCGTTGTAGGAATTCACTGAACATGACCAAGGCACCCGCTGGGAGCAGTGGCACAGCCAGACAGCACTCAAGGGAAATTCTGGTTCATTGATTGATGGGAGATTGTGGTGGCAGACAGGCAGAAGAGGAGCTGGCAGAGAGGTGGCTGGGAGGAGGCATCTGAAAGTCACAGCTGGCTGTGTACGTGTCCCCATGTCACTCAGGGAGTGGGGTCTCACTGCAGCACCAGGTATCATCCCTGATTTCCTTCCTCACCCTCTTCAGAGGGTTGGAATACATCCCCAGCCCTGCAGAAATACTGCACAGAGCCTGTGCTGATTGCCAGCAAGTCAGGATGGGAAGGTTTCAGCTAAAATACCAATTTCTTGGTGATCTCAGTGGTGAGGTTCAGCTTCCCCATTGCTTTTGATCCCCTTTTGCTGCACTTATGGGGTCATGGCTGGTGCCTCCTTCTCCATCAGAACACTCATGTCTGTTTCTGCCTTCATGGGACAAACTGAGGGTCAGATGTGTGATGCTACTTTCCCTAAATATTCCAGCTTTCTCATTTCCCATGGGCACAGCCACCATGCAGGGACCAGGCAGCTTCCTCACCTTCTGGCCAGCCTGCCCACTGCCTGCTGCCACTGCCTGCTGCATCTCCTTCCAAACAGAACCAGAATTCCTGTGAGGAACCACCTGCCCACAGGACGTGCCCTCCAAGCCCCCATTAGTTAGCAGTTGTCTTAAGCACTGCAACATTTGATGCCTTATTCCTCCTAATCCCGCCTGATGTAACCGTGCCTGTCCTCATTAGCCACATAATTGTCTGGCAAACACAAAACAGGCCCTGACACAGTCTAAGGAAATTGGCTTAAAAATATGGAGCCACATTCTCAGATGTTGAAGGGGTCTCATTTGTTTATTTGCATTCACACGGCACCCTGTGGATAATAAGAGACAGAATGCTGCAAAAACACCTATTTTTCTTAAGGATCATCTGAGGTGGGAAATGCCAGCTGGGATATCCAGCCCAGCATCTGCACTCCTGGAGGACAACTACCTCTCTACTTGGTCTAAACTGTTACACCAAGGGGTTTCCAGGAAGAGAAGGTGACATGTGCCACCCATGTCCACACTGGTAAGGTTGCCCAGGAACAGACTTAGCCATCCACATCTCCCAGTGAAAATGCCTGGAATATGAATTTTGAAGGGGCTCTGACAGCAGATGACAGGGCTAGGTTAATGGAGGCAGCGGTAAGAAATCTAATTAACCCACAGTATGTTGTTTAATTTGTGAAAAGTTGTTGTGGTTACTCAACTATAAACTCTATCCCCAGCTCTAATGACAGTCACTTGCATGGCAGCGGTGGAGAGCATCCTGGAGGTGGGCAGCCACCCTGTGCTCACCCTTGAAGGTGCCCTCAATTACGTGCAGAGTGTTCCAGTGGTTGCCTCCATCTGGTTCCTCCATGGCATTTGAGACCCTTTTCTAGCTCTGCTCTTTGGAACGGGCACCTGTGCTGCTTCGCTGCCTGCTCTGGCATTCAACCCTGGTGCATGGCTTCCAAAAACCAGCCTTCAGGACCCAGCAGTGTCAATCTGTTGATTGCACTCAAGTCCAGGAGATGGCTTCAGGTCATTGAGTTCCCATCACAGCTCTTATGCTGTAATTATGTTCAAGGCTCTTTGCCTCGGTTATGTCTTTTTACTAATGCTTGGAACCGCTGTACTGATCTTTTCTTCAAGGCTGACCTCCATGCAGCTTCCCAGGAGAGAGCCAGGACTGTTATTTATGCCAATTCACAAACCAAAGGCCAGTTGTCCATTATACGATCTTTTGAACAGCAGGAAACACCAGCAGGGCTGATGGTGGCTGAGCTCTTTCTATTGGTTCAGGGAGGAGCACAGGAAAAGGGATGAATGTCACAGGTCAGGTTCTCTTCCCAGCTTAACCTCCCCCAAAGGTCTTTGACCAGACAACAGCTCCTCTGAAGAGGTGCTCTGGAGCCTGTGGTGCCCACAGAAGGGTGATGCTGCACCTCAGCACCTCCATCTCTCACCAAAGCTCCACGGTTCCCCCCATGACTGCTACAAGAGACACAGACACACACGTACCTTGCAGGGACATCCTTCCTGGGGAACAAAAAGCTTTAACCAGGTCCCAGAAGACTCCCAGTTGCCCAGTGAGGTGAAGTTTGACAAGAAAGGAATCAAGAAGGGAGGTGATTCACCTCTGGGGTCCATTAAAGCCAAGCAGGCTGATCCCACACGGCTGCAGGGTTTGTAGGAGGAGAGACTTCCAGGTCTGAGCACACTGGGGTCCTGCTGTTACCCTAAGAGTGCTGGGGGTGTGGAATACAAGCACATCCTTGGCAGCAATGTACACTTGTTACACTGAGCCCTGCAAGGTCCACAGCCTCCCCTGCAGCAGCTCCCACTCCCATTCCGAGGGGAACCCAGCCCCCTCTGTCTGATGGGAGGTTAGGAAGGAGAGCTTGGCTCACTCCTGTTCCTCCAAGCCAGTGGGGGTGCCTGGTGGTGATGCCAGGGCACTGCTCACTGTCCAGGATAGGATTCCCATCAAACAGTACACCCAGCAAGCCAGCCTGCATCCACAAACCGGGCTCCCAGTGGAGTCCCATGTGCAGGGACACAGAAGCGCCCTCGGAGCAGGGGCAGCTCAGTCACCACCAGTTTGAGTGTGTCCCCGAGCAAATCTCTTGGCATCCTGTTCCCACACTGCTGAGCTCCACAGCCCTTCCCCTTCAGCCTGGGGATGAAACCAGGTCCCTGGGCAGCCAAGGGAGGGAAGTAGCAAAGCTTGATTTGGGTTTTCCTTTCTTTTCTTTTTTTTTTTTTTTAAAGAATTTAAAAGTGGCAGTGCTAGCAAAGGGTAATTATCCCTCTGTTCCAGCTGAAATACAATTAAGGCAGCTCTCAACGAGCCCCCGGGATATTGTGGTTTACTAATTAACAAGCGGATATGCTGTGGCCCCTGTCATGGCAATTACAGCATGAGACAGGCTTCAGGAGCTCTAATTACACGTCAGCCCGCAACACACGCTGCAATACAAATTAATGAGGGTCTGAGCTGGCAGTGGAGGGAGTTTGCCCAGCAAGAGGCTGAGATGGGCAGCAGGGATGGGGATGGATGCAGGAGATAGGGATGTGAGTCCAAGCCTGGGGATACCATTGCACACTGCAGGATCAGGAGGATGAAGGGGGAAATTTGGGGTGAAAAAGCCCCATGGTTACCCAAAAATGGTGCACTAAAGAAAAGGAGAGGGGCTTTTGCTTTGTGGAGCCGTGGCCTAATGAGATGAGTGGCATTTGGGATGACTGCAATGAATAGCAAGTATCACATCTTCAGCTGTTAACTCCCAGACCAATAAAGATGCTGTTAAGAAAAGAAGTCAGATGGGAAATACCCAACAGGGTTTTGACTGCTGACAAATAACAAACAGATCTCCCAGAGCCAGGAGGAATTTTTCTGACAAATTGTTTATTGGGGAAAGTTATGCACTTTCAGCTTGAGTTGAATTAATAGCTTTGGCCAGGTCTGGAAAATAAAAAAAAAAGGCAATCAGGACTTTTGTAAATGCAGTTCTGACACCTTGCATTTTAAAAAGCTGCTTCCTTTCAAAATGTATTTAAAAGATGTAATTAAACCAAAAAACAGACTGCACACCTAATGAGGACACTTTGTTTCTGACAAAATGAAACTATATTTATCAGCTTTGCTGATATTTATCAGAGTTTTGCTGCTCCAAGCTCAGCAGTGACACATGTTTTCTGTGGCATTAGTGTGCCTGTTGAATTTCCTGTCTCCTCTCCAGCACCTGTCTGCTGCCAAGGAGGGACAGTGGGAGGTGACATGGTGGATGCTCCATGGTGATGCTTTGGCCACCAGCATCAACTGCAAATGCTGCTGCAGACAGAGAGGTTCTTGGGCAGATGGGAGGATCTGGGGAAAATGAAAAGGTTTTGGAGCTCTCTCCAGCCTCCTGCAGGGGTAGAATCAATGGAGCTGAGGGGCAGCCCTTGCAGGGGATGGTGTCTCACACAGGGGGGTGCACAGCAGGTCCCTCATTTGCTCAGGCTGTGACCAAGGACTGAGAGGAGGCAGGTGAGGAGCTTTCAGATTAAGCCTTCTTGTTCCCAAGCACTGTGGGGAGGAGACCCTGCACAGTCCCCACTGCCAACACCCAGAGCACAAAACTGCTGGAGAGCACCTCTGTCACAGAACGTGGCAGGGGAAGGGCACGCACCTCCTCACACGTAGCTCCCAGTATAGATCCCATTAACCATCGCAATTAACACGATCCAGGCCCTCTCCCTTCTTTGCCACCCCAGCCAGAGCTGCACATAAAAATAACTGTTTATTACACAGCGGGCAGAGCTCGGCTTATCGCTGCAGACAGGAAATTGCTGCGCAGAAACCGCACGTTTCACTTTTAATAAGTTTGGCAATAAAACATCTCATCAAACGAGGCCACGACAGGGCAATAATGAAGCTTCCGCATGGACCATAATTGCTCACTGCTCTCCTGGGGGCGAGCCAGAAAATGGGGAGTGAGGGGGGAGATGGATGGCAGCATCATCCTCCCTAATCTCCTGCTCTGGGAGCATCCATCCCCCCTTATCCCCAGCAGCACCCCCAGAGCACTGACACCCTCCAGGACATGACTGAAGAGGAGATCTGTCCGTGCTGGAGGGATACAGGCAATTCCCATGGAGTGTTGGAGGAGTGTCAGAGGAATAGGGAGGTTCTTGATGCTCTGAGGGAGAGGTTTTCTGCCTTCCAAGCACAGCTTTACAGCACTGAATAGTTTTCACGGCTGAGCAGCTGCTCTCACACACAGACCATCCCCATCCTTAGCCAGGAGGGACACAGTCTCCTGGAGGTTTTGCACAGGTGGGCTCAGGATGGGGATCTCAGCATGGCAATGGAGGGGTCCTGCAGGACTCCCTGTGCTGGGCCTCTGCTATGGACCAGGAGGGCTGCAGTGCTCCAAGTCCCACCATGACAAAGGCCAGGGAGTGACATGGAGCCTGTCTGTTCTGACACCCTCGTGCTGGTGGCCTCAGACTGCTGGCTGGAGACACCTCGGCCACATGGCACTGGTCCCTTACACCAAAGGATGGGGCTGGTATTTCCAGGTGCTCCATCATGATGAGACTTTCTTCCTCTACAGGAATCAGGATTGGTCACTACCACAAGCTATTTCTGAGCTTCCCAGCTTCTGTTTGATCTTCTGGATGCTGGTGGGCACAAACCAGCCCTGCCACAAGCCTACTCAGAGTGATGGGAGCAGCTCAGGGAGCCCTGGTGAGGTTCCCCAACCACACATGGGTGACAGGGAGGCATCAGGCAGCCTGCAGAGCTCAGGATGATGAAGTGATCCCTCATCACCCCTGGAGGCAAAGCTGGGTCCTTGCTCCCTTCTCTGAGTTAACCTATCCCATTCCCACCAATCATCCCCCTTGGCAGGGAGGGAACACAGAGGTCCAGAAGGACATGGTGCAAGCAACATTGCAAAGAGGAGCTTTGGCATCAAGATAATAGGAGACAAAATGATGCATGTTGAGGCTGGCACGAGGAAATGAAGCAGTTTAGAGTCACAGCAGGAATGTGCTGGCACTGGCAGGGCCTGCTGGCAGGCTCCTGGGTGGGCAGGAGGCTTTGTTCGCCTGCAGCACTGCTCTTGGGGAGTTTACCTGGAATTACTGATCTGCATTCATAAACATGATCACGTTAATTGCTTGCTGAGGCTGCAGTCACCATCTCCTCTCAGCACTGGGATTTCATCTCCCTTCCCACCCCAAATGTCAAGATGTGTCTGTTCTTCCATCCGCTCTGCACCATGGCCAGGGACAGCGAAGTGGTTGGAGGAGGGAGAGAGGCAGAGGATGGGGTGAGTCCACAAGCCTGGAGCCAGAGACAGACACCCACTTCCACCACCTCCACTCTGCAAGCAGCACCTTGAAAATAAAGAGCAGACACCTTCTGGAGGGCTCCAGGAGCTCTGCAGAATCCCTGCAGCCTTGGGCAGTGATGACCTGGGGAAAGGCATCCTGTCTAGAGACCAGCTTTAATGGCAGAGACCAGGCAGCAGGAGAGGGAGCAGCTCCCAGCTGAGGACAGAGACACCCAGGCTGCTCAGCCTGGAACCAGCCTGGTGCTCATCTCACTTGGAGCACGGCCAATCACTTCTAGTAAATTATTCATCTGACAAATTTAGCCTGTTATTCTAGTCGTGCTCTACCCAGAGTTTTACAGATTTCGTTATTATTTCAAATTGTGCAAACACCGCAGAAACCTCTCCCGGGCTCTGGCGCGCTCTGCCTTCATCTCAGCTCATCTGCCACATCTGAAATGTGATTTCTACCATCTGGTGCCCAACCCTCCACCCCCAGCATGGCCCCAGGACCTTGGGGAGGTGAGTAGCATCCCTGTTCAACACAAGGCTTTTACCAAAGGGAGAAATACCTACTGTGGGAGAACCATCTACTGAGGATCTGGGGGTCAGTGGGATCACAGGAGGTCACAGAACACTTTCAAAGTTATTTTGACTTACCTTTCAAAGATACTTTGACTTTTTTTCACTTCCATCTTTGTATATGGGGTAGGGAGAAAAAATGATAGCACTGTTCCCTTGCATCCTGGACTATCTGGTTTCCCAAGCCTGGTCACTTTGGAAAACAGGGAAAAGCTTTTCCCTTCCTCCCCACATGCCATAATTTCTTCTGTTGAGGTTTCTTTGTAGTCATGAGGGCACAGCTAAAACTTTGCACTCTCAAAGAGAATGCAAACTATACATCCTGGGAGGACCAGCAGGAACATGGATGGGTTTGTTGTGGACAAGCCAAGAGTGATCAAACCCACGAGTGGAACACCGATGTGTCCAGGGAGAAGCTCTCAGCCAGGTACTTGAATATTTCATCATATAATGCAGGGTGTGAGGGAGAAGAGCAGGCAGTGACACCACCTCCTTATCCACCCAGAGCTGGAGGGGAAATGGAAGCCCATGTCCCTCACAGCAAGGCTTGAGTTTGCTCCCACTTGTGTGGTGATAGTGAGCTCACACCTCATTTACAGGGAGATAAACAGGGTGAAGAGCCCCAGGAATATTAAATAAACCATCTCCAAGAGCTGTAATGCATAGTTTCACCAAAATCACCAGAAAAGAGTATCAATTTCTACACAGAGACCTGACAGGACTCCCTAGCAAGATATTGTGAGACACTTGAATGACTCTCATTAAAGGGAGATTAATTAGATGAACAGCAGTAATGGAAGCAAAAAATGCAAAACGTGGAGTAACTGGTTTAAGGAAGAGGTTTACTGACCAAAAGAAAAACAGAAAATAAATATGAAAAAATAAGTTACAGGGCAATCTAAATCTTTCCTGTCTTACCATGCTAGAGAAGCTAATGGGTGGTGGAAAGGGAGAACGGTGGAGTGTGAAAACACTTGTCCTGCATCCCTGTGAGCCCCATCGGTAGCAGGGAGAGAGAACGGTCCCAGCAAGGCCCAGAGGGATGAGGATGGACACTGTGCCTGGTTCCCTGTGGAAGACTAGTGATTTTGTTGTTGTATGGCTCATCCCACCACAACAAGTCACAGTCTGCCCTAGGGCACACGGCCTCTGCAGCGATGCTGAATGCATGGGGACAAGCCTGTGGCTGGGGCTGCCTGTGGCCCTTCTCTTCTGACCACCTCGGACATTGCTTTTGTGAGCTTTGAGAGCGAAGCAACGAGAGGCCGGTCTGAAACCCCCCCTTTCAACCATGCCCCAGCCGGAACTGCCCCGCCACAGCTCCGGGGAGCATCCTGGGACAGCCTGGAGGATGCAAACCCCAAGCTGCCGTGCTCCAGCCCACCTGCAGGACGAAGGGACGCGCTCACAGGGAACACACAGGAAAAGCGCAGTGTATCCGTGCCGGGCTGCGCTCCGGGATATACAGCTGGGCACCGCAGCGTGCATCCCAGCCCCACGGAGGGCCCCTTCTAGCAGGGGCAGAGGTGGGGCAGGCGTGAAGCGCTGAGCATCACCCACGATCACTCCGGGACTCCCCAAAAATCCCAAAATTCCCAAAATCGGGGGGGCGGCCGAAGCCCCGCCCCGTTATGCAAATTAACCCCCCGCACAGCCAATGGGGAAGAAGGGGGCGTGGCCACAACGGGACTTGCCCGGGCATGTGCGCGCGGCAGCTTCCGGGCCGGACACGTGTGAGCCGCGCCGGGAGCGGTCAGCAGCGGGGACACCGCGGGGACACCGGGACACCGGGGGGGAACAGGGGACACCGGGGGGGCACAGGGGCCGGGTGCGGCCGGCAGGCGTCTGCGGATGGGTAACGGGGCTGGCGGGGAGCAGGGGCCTGGAGCGAGGTGGAGAGGGCCCGGGTAATGGGCAGACAGGGCCCNAGGGGGTGGGCAGGGCCCTGGGGCCGGGAATGGGGCGGTGTGGAACCGGGCAGTGAGGGGGCAAAGGGATGGTGTGTCAAAGGGCGCGACAGTGTGTCCGTGTCCCCTCCCCCCCTTCCCTTGCCCCGTAGCTCCTGCCTGTGCCACCCCCACGGGGGGGTTTGCCGTGGGGTCTCCTGCCTGTGCCACCCCCGCGGGGGGGTTTGCCATGGGGTCTGTGCGTCCTTTTCTGACAGGGGAGCGTGGGGTCCGCATGGCACTCATGGCCCCCTGTGCACCCTCCGGCAGGAATGCCACCAGGCAAAGGACAGATGGCCGCGCTGCTGCCCGCCCCGAAGGTCTCCGTGCCCGCCCTGCAGGGCACCCACGGGGGCTGCGCTCAGGCCCCGAAGGGTCCCAGCTCGCCGCAGGGTCGCAGCAAGAAGAAGAGCCGTAAGCACCAGCGGTTCATGGCGCGCCGGGCGGTGCTGGAGCAGAAGGGGCTGCTGAGCCCCCACAGGCACCCGGGCAATCAGACTCCCGAGGAGGGGCTGGAGGCACACGCTGAACTCACCGAGACTAATGGCACCACGGCACCGCGCTGTGACAAGGTCCCCAAGCCCAAGCAGACCGTGTCCTCGTCCCTGTCTCCATCTGCCTCTCCAGACAGCATAGCCAGGCACCACTCCGTGCTGCTGTCCCGGGGGAACGGCTGCTCCAAGAGGGTGCGGACGTCCTCCCTGGTCCTGCGCCCGGGCAAGTACGTGGCCATCGACTGTGAGATGGTGGGCACCGGCCCTCAGGGGAAGCTGAGCGAGCTGGCACGGTGCTCCGTGGTGAACTACGAGGGGGACGTCATCTATGACAAGTACGTGCGGCCCGAGCTCCCCATCGTGGACTACCGGACGCGCTGGAGCGGCATCACCAAGCAGCACATGAAGAATGCGATTCCCTTCAAGGTTGCCCAGGCTGAGGTCAGAAGAAATTTTTTAAAAAGTCAAAAAGCCTCTGTGTTACATGTCAGGCACAAATTGGGATTCTTGGTGGCCGGTGCTAGGCTGCTCTGAGGCAGAGGCACAGCATAAGAGTGGGGGCCTCAAGCTGCACCGTGGGATGGTTTGCTTGCTTGTTATTCCTTCTGGGAACCTAAAAACTAGAAGCCAAGGAGCTGAATTTAATACAAAATGGCTTATTTTTTGTTTGGTATTTCTTTTGCTGCAGTGTCAGTCTAACCCTCTGTGACTCTTCCAGATCCTGAAGATCTTGAAAGACAAGATTGTGGTAGGACACGCCATCCACAATGACTTCCAAGCCCTGAAGTACTTCCACCCGAAAGACAGGACTCGAGACACCAGCCAGAGCCCTGCACTGAAGAAGAGGGCAGGGCTGCCCATCAGAGCCAATGTCTCCCTCAAGAACTTGGCCAGATACCTGCTCCATAAAAAGATCCAGGTAAGCACCAGGAGCCCTGAGATGGGAAACAAGCTTGGGTTAGCTATGGACCTCTGTTCTCAACTTGGTCGTCCCACCTCCATGTGAGTTCTCTGTGAGGTGGAGATGAACCTTGTTCACCCCATACTCCTGGCTATAAATAAGCTGGGAGAGCCAAGGACCTCCCAAGATGACCATTTAATATCTCAGTAAAATGGGGACAGGATCTGTGCCTTCCAAAAAGGGTGGGTGTGTGGCCTTGGCTACATCAAACCTTTGCTCTCTCCAAAACCCACAGCACTTGTGTCCTTCCAAGCAAGCAGACAACATGACCTGTGAGATTTTTGCTGTCCCTTTTATCTAACAAGGCTTTTTCCCCTTTTCTCAGGTGGGCTGCAAAGGACACTCGTCGGTGGAGGATGCTCAGACAGCCATGGAGCTGTACAGACTGGTGGAGGTGCAGTGGGAGAAGGAGCTGGCCCACAGGCTGCCCCCCCGGCCCCCCAGCCCCGTCACAGACCCTGCTGCAGACAGCAGCCAGTACCTGGATGACCAGTACTGGCCCACAGAGCTGATGGCAAGCAGCCTGTGATGGGGGACACTGTCTCCTCTGTGTGTTTTGGGCCATCCTGGTGCCTTCAGCTGTTAAAGGTGGATGTGACTGCTGACCCCCTCCCCTGGGGCTTGTGCCCAGCACTGCTCTGCTCAGGGATAGAGGCATGGTGACACCTGGACACAAGCAGTCTCCCAGAAATGCTGTCTGCAGCCTTGGGCTGTCACACAGAAATCAAGGCCATGACTGTGCTGTGTTCATCTGTCACTTGGGGATGAGCAGGGTCCTGTGTCAGCCTGGAGGGGCCTCTGTGGGCATGTAATGGGGGCTACCAGCACCCTCCATGCCTTCTGTGGGGTTGTCCTCCTCCCAGACAGCAAGGGGCAAGTTTTCCTGTGCAGGGACTGAGGTGTTTTGCTGATGTCCAAAGGCTGAAAACCATCTGGGCCATTAAACAACCAGTTTTCTCCTCACTTTGTTGCATAGAATCATAGAATATGCTGAGTTGGAAGGGATCCATCAGGATCATTGAGTCCAACACCTGGTCCTGCACAGGACACCCAAAGAATCCCATCATGTGCCTGAGAGCTTTATCCAAACACTCCTTGAACTCAGACATGCTTGGTGCTGAGATCACTTCCCTGGGGAGCCTGTTCCAGTGCTTAACTCCAGCTGTGTGCTGAATATCTTGTCCAGAAGGATACTCTGATATG
>VYZP01046805.1:11199-21536 GCA_013400635.1 Hypocryptadius cinnamomeus | reverse complement strand
TGTGGATGGTCACCTCAGAAACAAGGACAGACATACGGCACAGGTGTTTAATGCATTCTTTGCCTCTGTCTCCAGCGCTCATCCCTCCCTTCCCAGTGGAAAACATGGATTATCTCATTGGACCCTCCAGCACCCAGAGGAGGGCAAGCCCTACTCAGCAACATCCAAACCATCTGTGTGCTATCCACCTCATTCCCATCCTGAGTCAAAGTCCAGCTCTGTGCCACTGAGAAGAAAACAGATCCTAACCCATTGAAAACCAGTACATCAGCCAGTTCTTCACCCAGCACACCCTGTCCTTGCTCATCTTATTCCTGGACACCTGCTCTAGATGTATTCTGTGAGGGATAGGATCAAAACTCCACTTAACATCCTGAAATAGAACCTGCATTGCCTTCCCACCATCCATGAGATGGGGGACCTTATGGCAGCAGGATAATCCATCAGTTAGACAGGGATTTCCCTCTGTTACCTCACACTGCCCATGGCTGACACGGGCACTGTCCTTCCATCACTTCCCAGTAGTGCCAAGCTTCTCCATCATTTTTCCTGCTATCAAGGTTAGATTAACAGGGCTGGAGTTTCCTGGAAAGCCCAAGCCCCTCCTGTCAAGGATACAGGTGGAGAACACTGATCCAGTATGGACCTCCTTGTCTTTCAGGACCATCTTGGGTAGATGATTTAGGGGCTTCCTGCTGGGACATATCAGGATGAATCCCATCCAACGCCACAGCCTCATAAATATTGTTCTGGTCTAAGTTGTCCCAAGCAATTCCAAATAGAAGATCACTGTCCCTCACACCACTGTTCTTCTCCCACTGGACACCCTTTGGCACCCAGAGAAGCCACTGGTACTTGGCAGAGCCAGGGTCTGTGGGATAAGGACACTGGGAACAGCTAAAAGCAGAGAAGATGCCCAGAGAGCTGAATTTCCATGGGATTCTGCCACTCCAAGTGGGCCAAGCCATGATTGGCATGGCTTTGGGCATCTGGGTTCTGCTGGCCCTGGTGGGCTGCACAGCCACGGAGGGCTGAGCTGAGTGTCAGACACCCATGGAGAGCTGGGAGAAAGACTGTGGGCAGGAGACGGGATCCCAGTGACCTCCCGTCCCCAGTGCCAGATTGCTAGTTATATGTACTTCATTCGCTTAAAGCGTTCTTGTACTGTAATTTTTTCGGGGGAAAAAAACATATTTTAAAAAAAATGCAGGAAAACTGACTTTATGTCAGAGTTAAACATACAATAAGCTGTACAACATCAGTATGATTTTTCTCATGTGGTTTTCTCCAGTCCCTTGAGTTGTCAGAGTATTTCTCAAAAAGAAATTGGTTTCTTATGCTTGTTTTGATGAATGAGGCATATTTTCCCTCACTACATCTTGATTAACCTCAATGAGATCGCTCATTAAATATCTTATCATTCACTATTTTGAACTTCAGCAGGAACATGGCTTCACACAGTAAAATTCTCAGTTGCACACATTTTCTTAAGAGACTGAATTCTTTACTCAGTTTGAACAGAATCTCACTCCTAGATTAGCTAGTTAGATTAAGGAGTTAAAAATGGCATATTCATCATCAGCAGCTTCATTACACAGATTGTTCCACACAAAAACCCGACTCTAGATGCTCTTTTATTTCACTAGAGCCATTTATTATTCATTTCACCTAATTCAGTTGCACCAGATCCTAAGGCTTCCATTGAGGTGAAATTTCCATTGAAGCCAAAAGGATTCCTGTGTTAAAAATTTTAAGTACCTCTCTATGCCTGCTTGAGTTTTATTGAGTCTGGAGTTTTATTTCTAGGTTATCAGCAAATTTAAATATTCATGGTTGATTCTCCAGTCCAGAGCTGGCTATTAATAAGAAAAAGTAAGGTGGCAAAGAGCTTATTAAACTCAGGAATGTTCCCTAAATACTGCCGGTAGCTGGAGAGCTTGAGGTAGTTTTTATTCAGTTTTCAGCTGTTCTACTACCTAATTCTGGTACTTCTCTGTAGAATTACTGTTTTCCACTAATGTAGGAATCTGCCTGGAAAAAAGTCTAAAAAAACCCAAAGGGGTTGCAATGTCCTGGCAAAATAAGCTATAAATTATAATTACTGCACTGCACTCAAAAGCAGACTTGCTGGATTTTTTTTTTTTTATCACAGTAAAATGAGACGTCATTTGTAGTTCATTTACCATGAAGTTGGTATTTTAAAGGAACTGTCTTTTCTGTACAGCTCACATCACAAGGCAAGCTTCATATATGGAATCTTAGTTGCAAAATGGAAATTTCATTAACATACGAATATTTCTATTTGCCCAAATACAAATATTTGCCCAGAATTTTGAACACTTCATAGTTCTATTTTCTTTAAGTATATTAAATGGTGATTCTGCCACTTGAAACAAATTGAAATCCCGCTGCTTGAGTCCTCAGAATCCAAGAGGAACCTGAAGCAGATACGGCTGCACACAGAACATGTGAGAGATGTTCCTGGTGATAAACTGTATAGATGCTGAATTAGGGACTGAGAACTCTATGAATGGACTAAAGCAACACAGCCTCTAACAGAGAACCAATTCCAATGCCTCAGTCTGAGCAAGGCTTTTGTAAAAAATTTGGCCAGTTAAGCTCTCAACTGTAGGAAGTTCAGCAGGAACACAGGGCTTTTTTTATTTAGAGTTCAGAGTTTGCTGCTTCTAATCTGAACATGATGAGCCTCCTGTAGTACTTAATTAGAACTTATGGATAAATAAATGTTGCAGTTCGTGTTTATTTCATTAAGTTATTGTTAAATGGTTCATTCTGTTACCTCCTATGTTTTCCCCACATTGTGCCCGCCCTTAAAGCTGTCCCTCAAGCTGTTCCCCTCCCTTTGTTCTAGTCCCTTCCCTGCCTATCAAGTCGACCCTGCCCCTCTTTCCCTGCCTGTCAAGGAAACCCTGCGCTTTTTTCCTGAATGTTCCCTGCCACTCACTCCCTGGGCCAATCCCTGATTGAAACACCCACTTGGAACGCCCTGAATCCACGATGCCCCATTGGCCGATGTGACCTTTCCTTCTCCACCCCCTATCCTGATTGGTCCTATGCTATTTATGTAATCCCCTTGCTCCCCTATTGGCTGGTTTTCTGTATCCACTTCCTGGTTTGTAGCTGTATTTAACCCTTTGCACTGAGGTGCTTGGGGCTTTTATACCTTATGCCTTTACTTGGAATAAATTTTCCCCGTGGAACCTCACGACAAAGAGTCTCTTGTTTTCTCCTTTGCCTGGTCCTTGCTGTGGCTGTAACAGCGTGTGCTGTACAGCTTGCAGCTCTTCAGGTTCAGCTGTGGGCAAGCCCCAGTCCCCCCAGCTGTTCCCCACTTGTGTTGTGGCTACCAGAGTGTACAGAGCTAGCCCGGGTTCTGGGGGGCTTCAGCAAATAAACATCCAACACTGTGTAGCACAAATAAAGGAAGCAGGAACAAACAAACCTCCTCTTCCCCAGTGATTTCCAGGTGCTAACTACATGGCAAAGAGAGGTCCTAGCATTTTTTTGCCTATTTAGCTACGATGGCCTATATTCCTCACACCATGCTGTTTTCTCACCCAGGCACCCCTGCCCATTCTTCACTAACCTGGGTATCTGCAAAGCTGTTGTTCTCACATTCACTCCTCTATCCAGCTGCAGTTGATGTTGTTCAGTAGCATTTGGCCTTTCTTAAGTACATTGTCCCAGAGGCAGTACCAATGTCACTGATGGGCTTGGCCTTGGCCAGTGTTGGGTCTGTCTTGGACAAGCAAAAGCTTCTGGCAGCTTCTCCAGAAAAGCCTCCCCCCTGCTCTCCATCCCCTATGAAAACTTAGCCACACAGACCCAATACATCTGACCAAAAGTCATACAAATAATAAAATGCTAGAACATTAGAAAAATTTGTTACTTGTCAAGGTATTATCTTAGGTAACATAAGAGATTAATACAGCTGATACTCTTTTAATTAGAAACCAAGAAAAATATACAGACCCAAAGACCTGCATATAACAAATAAACTACACAGGAAGGTAAAAATATTATATTAAAAACCCAACAAACCACCACCACCCCAAACCCAGTCAGTCAGCTTAGTGTTTTTTCCTCATTTTTAAAATTGAATTATTGCATATATATATACATACATATTTATATATGTATATATGTGTGTGTATATATATATATATGGCAGAGTAAACACTGATGAGTTGTTTCCTCATGTGAAGGTCAGCTGGGTGATGAATTGTGTTCTTGGGTCTGGGAGATTGACACTGAGATAAAACAACTTTTTCTTCCACTGACAGTTTCTTGTTGATTTGCAGACAGATGTCCCCTTGATCCTCATAGATGGCCTTACTCAGATTTTTCTAGTAAATATTCTTTGATCTATTCCCTGGTATCTTTACAAATGACAGCTTTGTTTTTTCCATCACATTAAGATATCACCCTTGCCATTTTGCAATAAGCACCGCTGGGGCAAATGCTGCAAACAGCTTGGCAGCAAATGGAGCAGGACAACCTCAGCCACCTGGAACATCTGCCATCTCCAGGTCTGTCACACCCTCAGGAGTGACATATCAACCACAGCCACTGTTCTCTGCAATAAGCTAAGCATCACTTGGTTCACCCCTCTTGTCTCATTCTATCCTGGCTTTGCCTCACCTTGAAATTAGAGGCTTTAAAAAGAATCTCATGCAAAGCTTTGTGCCAACAGCTGCACAGCTGGTTTGTTTCCCAAAATAAACCTCACTTCTTATTTTACAGAAGATCATAGATAGAGATAGGCAGGGAGTTTTGACATTTAGCTTACTGTACTCATGGAAAAATCTCTTCCTCTGCTTTGCTTTAGTTTTTATTTGCTCATTTTTTAAACCAGGCTCCTTGACTGAAATGTCTTTGATAAATACGCACCTAAAGATTAATCCAGTTTAAGAATCAAAGAAACGCCACATATAAATAAAAAAAAATTTAAAATAAAACTGTGAAATAAGAAATTTTCACAGTTTTTCTAATAGAGTTCAGAGGAATAGAGACTATAGGGGTTTTTACCCAAAGGACTGCAGAAGACAATATATCCCAGAAGAAGCAATTTAAGAGACAAGAACACAAAGACATTATGTGGCTTCTTAGACAACAGCTGCACATACTGCCAGCTATGATGAAACAAATCAGCTAAAAACCTCCTCATTCCCATGATGTAACATCACATACTGAAGATGGAAGCACAGCAACATTTCATTACACACCTGTGGAATCAGTGAGGTGCTGAAGAATCCATATATAACTACTGCAACACAGCAAGTCTTGATTTACTTACTTGCTTGCAATATAATGAATAGAATTCAAACCACATTTCTTAGCCATGTTACATACTGAAATATTATCTCTCACCCCAATATTAGACAATTCTTTGCAGGCCCAGCCCAAAACAACATGAAAAAATAACCCTAGTAATTACCACATCCTGACACTCTGCTGTTACCTTGCTTCTGTTTATAATCAGCAGGTAATTCTTTGACATCTCTCTATCATTCTTTGTGATGTGAGAGCATGTTTTTCAGTGCTTTACAAAGACTAAACACACATGCTGCTATCACAGATACATCCACCTCCATGAGCTCCAGCCCACACAAAGCCCTTCTAACGTACCATTTATTGTGTACCACTTCAGACAGCAGCTGTCACAAGACAGGGGAGAAAACCTATGGTGCACTTGTGTTGAATCTGTTTTGGAGGCAATGCTCTCCCACTGCCAAAAGCCCTTTTGCAGTCCCTGGAAAAATACTGCACTTCCCTTTCTATGCCCCTAGTTGGGAGCCCACTGCTTCAAACCCTTCTATGGTTTCCAGCTCATCACTCAAAATTATAATTTGTACAGACAGACACCGTAAATAACTCCCACCGATGGTCAGATTCCATAGTGTTCAGATGCATTTCTTATACCCATGCACAGGACTCCAGCACATGCAGGCAGGTGTTCAAGGAATGCCTACAATTTCCAGGCATTCAATCATCTGTTTACTCCTAACTTTGACATCATAGGTTGTCCTGTCTATCTCATCCTCACCACTTCATCAGTAGCAGTAGTGACTAACACTCCACAAATACAGAATAACTGTGAACCTGTCCAAAAAACCAGCATTAAAACTCCACTGACCGTCGTCCATCCACAGACAGAAAAAAGCAGCTCAGTGAATTAGCCAGAGTCTTTCTGTTTTAAAGGTTGCAAAAAGATGAGATGGATGCAAAATTTGGGCACTTGAGTTCATGCTGCCAACAATTCTCACAGAGTACTGTATTTGTTCTCCTCTCTGCACATCAAAATGTCTCTCAGAAGCCTTTAACAGGGATCCCTGCCAAGGATGCACCTGGGTTCAAGCCCACAGTGTTACATACAGTTCAAGATGCTTATCCCCAGCTCAGCCATCATATCATGCAGGAATCATACAGCAATGTCACAAAAAATTTCCACAGAAAAGGTTTCCAACACAAGTATCACAACTGTGTTAAATACCATCAAATGGTAATGATCACAGAGATCACAGATTTCAGCTCTGGCAGAAAAACATAAAATGAACAAAAAAGAAGTTATTTGAAGATAAAATCAGATCCTAAATATTACAAAAACTCAGTTAGAAGCATCAAGCCCATACCTAAAGAAACAGCATTATAAAGAATGGATGGAGAAAGGAATTACTTGACAGTATCTGTGAATACCAATTTGCGGTTCACCTTCAAAAAGGAAAGATAGCCCCACAACTGTTATGATGATTTCTCATGTCAACCAAAGCGAATGGCAAGAGGTAATTCTTCTTAGCAGCATGGTGAATTATGCATCTGTACATAAGCCTTAAATGTGTATTTTAATTTCACCTGAGTAAATTACTGGTATAAATCCTACCCTTCTCAAATATCTCTGAATTTTTAATTAACTTAATGTCCTAATTTCAACCAGACAGTCAGAATCTATGAGTAACATATGATTCATATTCAGAAGTAAACACACCTGCTTTTCAACAACATTTCTAATTACTGGCTCATTTTACCCTTTACATGGCATTGAAGTCAATCTGGGTCATACTGTTTTTAGCTGGTGATGAGTCCTTTCAGCTCACAAATAATGCATAAGATGTTGTCAGTTTGAAGGACATTTTCAAATGCACTGTGGCAAATTTAATACATGACCAAAACACATCACTTCACTTCTGATACGCCTCACTTCACTATGTGCTTCCACCAGACAAGGTTTTGCCAAGAACATTTAGGCTTTGATTTGAATCGTTGCCCACCACTTCATTGTCTTAGGTCTGTGTCATAATGATTGAGGGAGTGGTACCATATACTAAATGAAACAAAGTGCTTATTTCTAATGTTAAAGGTAACAGGAGAACAAACAAACATGGGGTTAGAATACTTAGGTGTCGTTTAAAAACTGCAGAAAACTGCAGAAGAGAGGAGAAGAAAGCCTTTACTAAACTGCCTCCTGTTCCTGAAAGCACTACATCTGTTAGGGGTAATCAGTGAAGCAAAAGGAACCCTGCTTCAAAGGTGGTTCATCACCTCCCTACTCTGAATGTTTAGTCTGGCCAGGACATGCCCCTTCAGAAGGCTGAAGCTGTTCTCACAGATCTGATATGCACTTAGCCACTGAAATATGCATATGACATAAGATGCATCTACTGAAGTTTTCAAACCCTCCAACACAACTAAAATGTGACAAATTCTCATTCACAAAGCCCTGTTCATTCTCAAACCAGCCTGTATGTCAGATTTCTCAAAGTTAGCATCATTATCTTGATTTGTAGCATACTAGTAAACTCTATACATCTTCAAAGAAAAAAATAAACTGCCTTCTGGTTCAAGTTGTATAGATTTTATTCACAGAAGCTATCGCCTTCTGACATCTACCTCTAAACTGCTTGATATAATGAGAGTACCATACCTGCCATGCTTCCTTGGGTTGGTGTGCTAACTCATATTGTAGATCAAAACAATACAAAAGCCATGAAAAACATAGGAGTCAAAAATGGTTATGTCCTCCATTTATCAATTTTAAACCATCACTTCAATAGTTCAGAGAATCTGTGCTCTAGATATGAAGGTCCCTTTACAGCTCTAAGAAAAAAGAATGTACTGAGACCCTGGGGTGAAAGAATCACAGGCAGAGGAGCTGAAGTCTGGCCTGAAGCCTGGGTAGGCAGGACACCTTTGGGCAACGCTGGCAGTACCATATAGTCACATACACAGAACACATCTCCAGTATCCTGCATCCCTCTGAATGTACTGATGGCTCTGAGTAACAGATGTTTTAGGAAGGAATGAGCAAATCACATGTGTTAGCATGTGTTAGCAGGGGAGCCAGGACAGGCAGGGCTCGGAGGTAGGAATGCCTTGCATTGCTTCCCCATGATATTGCCAGTACTTACTGCTGGATGGCAGAAGACTTTGGAGGTTTTTTCCTACTTAAAACAAGGCTACTGGCAAAAATAATTAAGTACTCAGACTTAATCTAGATGAGATGAAAATATTAATGTCCTAGTTCATTCTTAAATAATCATAAACAATGCTGACAACTAGAAACTATGGAGTTTTAGTATACACTGATTGACTCCATCCACAGAAGTATTTAGCAGTTTTCAGAAACAATTTGAAGCAGATTTATTGACAACTGGGCTTAAGTGACTTTAACAAACACACAAATTACTGCACAATCGCTGGGTTACAAATGGTTCCACTAATTTAACTGTAACATTTTTCTGTTTTCATTTATTTCTTCCTTAAAAAAATCACCAGTTATTATCTCATCCATACTACAGCATACAACGTGCATTAACAATCCACTTCATATCCAAAAATAAATACATGTGTAAACAGTTATTAACAAACCTGCAGTGCAAAAAAAACTCCCATCGAGTTAGTTAAGTAATATAAAACCTCAATAAATACAAACCAAAATAAAATCCCAAAACTGCTAAATAAAGAAAATAATAAGAGTCCTGTATGGAGTTTGATAAGATCCCTTTCTCCTCATTTGAGGTAGACAAGGAACCAGCTCTTTGTGAAACTGAAAGGTAGAACTACAAGGCTGTCAGAAGCAAATTTTGAAAAAGAAAAATCTGGGAACAGGCAAAATCTAATCATGACTAGTGAGATATCTTTGAATAGGCTGTGATTCTATAAAAACGGTGACTTAGAAACAAATCAAATATTAATAATTCAATAACTTGAAGTGAAAAGCAATCATCTGAATTCTGGTCTAATTTGCACAACAAATTTAGTAGAAGCAGAAGGAAACCTTGAGCTTGCACCACAGGAAACTGGTGGAGCAAACATTTTTCATTTGATGTCCCTTCTAATTAACTAAAAGTGCAAGCTGGAAGCAAAAGCAGAAACATCCCAGATAAAATTCAACATGGCAAGTTTCAGACAAGACAAACTTTCAGTGCAGAAAAGGCAGAAATGGAACAGTCATATCTTCACTGGAGAGAAAATATCAAGCAGAATGAAATAATAGAAAGGAATTACTTCCACGTACCATACTTCTCAGTACCAAAGAAGGTGTTTTTCAGTAAAGCTTTACCTTTCTCACAATGACTTCCAGTGAATCCAGAAGGGCAGAGACATTTGTTAGGAGCTACACAAGTTCCACCATATCTGCACCCTTCTTCACAGAATGCTGCAAGAGAAAAGGAATATGTGGGTAATGCTTCATTATTTAAAATATATATTTGAAGGACAATAAGAAAAACATCTAAAGTCTAAGCAGTTAACAGAATTTAGCATATTAAAATTCAGTCCACCTGCCAACACAAAGAGAAGCAACTCACTAAAATGACAAGAGGAAAAATCTCAGATTACACTGTAGGCAAACCACCTCACCAATAAAAGATTAGTGGAAAAAGAAGAGAGGAAAAAATACATCATACGGTTTTGATGGGGCTGATCATCTTTGCATTATACTGAATATGCAGATGACAATTATAATGCTCTGCTAATCCTCAGAAAAGAGGCATGTTGGATGGTGTTAAATACTGTGGTACTCACTTCTGTCAGAAACTTCACTGAAATGTCTGTAAACACATAATATTTTGCTTTTTAAATTTTTATTGTAAAGGGTAAAGTATTGTGGAATTAAGAAATTAAATAGGGTGAGGATCATGACTGAAAAGATGAGAAGGGCTCAACCCCAATATAAATGTCTCTACTGGGATGTGATTTTTGATGGAGCAATACTGAAGTTCTCCAGAAGTGAGACTAGGATTCTCATTAGGACTAGTGAGTTCTCCAGAAGTGAGCCCAACAACTAGGATTTCAAACAGCTGATGGATCTCATCTCT
>VYZP01046804.1:21341-61270 GCA_013400635.1 Hypocryptadius cinnamomeus | reverse complement strand
GGAGGACTCCCACTCGCTGCATAAGCCCGTTTTTCTTCTCTCTGAGCCTCATTTTCTTGCAACTGCAAAATGGGTCAGTACTTTCAGAGAACTGTGCTCACTACTGCTGTAATGAAATACCCTGAGACCTTTGCTGACCCTGGCAGAGCAAACCATGGCACAGTCATGCTTGGTACCTGTGCTTGGAATTGTGTTTTGGCATTTGTACCTCACATAGCAAGGGTTATATCCATTCAGCAATCTCTGCAGAAAGCAGTTTTGCACGTTCTTTGAGTTGGCTGTTTAACCAGAGTCAGTCACCCAGCTAAAAGAGAATAAATACACTGTGAATAGAACAGAAACTGTGTCCCAAACGTGCACCAGAGAAAAAAACCAATGTGTCTGCTGCACATCCAGTGCCGATTTTCTTGCAGTGCTCCAAGATGATAGATCAGGAAACCCTAAGAAGAACCACTCAGATAAAGACCTCTAAAATAAAAATATCTCTGTCAACACAAACTGAATATTAACAAAATGATTCAAGGGAGTGAAAAGTTCAATGTTTGTTTGTGTTCAGATTTCGGAAGTGAACAGTAAAAAACATCAATATCAATAAAATAATATCATTTTTTTTAAAATTGTCCTCATCCCAGCTTTGCTTGACAAAATTTAATTTTTTTTTTAAAAAAGGAGTACCATCCAGACACACTTGTGAGCCAAGTTTTGACCTGGTGCAATTTGATACAGGTGTGATATTAAACCCTGAAGACCAGGTTAACAATGGAAACAGTGACAGACATTTAACAGTAGTAAAGGGTGGTAGCTGCCATTATACTCATAAGTTACACGCTTTGCACAGCCTACAGGGACAGCTGATAAACCCTGAACCTGCCTTGCTGCCTTTAGTTTGCCTGTAGTTTTTTTCCAGGAACGACCTTGTGTTTACTGATAAATTCTTTGACTCACTTAATGGGGAATTAGAACAACTAGAAAATTTTTAATATCAGGAGCATTTTGCCTCGTTTCTTCAGTCTTTGTAATTTAAATATCCTGTTGTGAAAGCCCAAAGGCAGGAAGTGAGCTATACAAACCCTTACAATAACAGTATTAGGTTGCAGATAAGCCCATGTGCTCAGTGGTGTTGGGTAATTTTTTTTTTTCCCCAAGGTAATACAAGTTCTGCCAATAGTGGAAGAAATGCTAGAATGCTTTAACAATTTAAATTTTTCAAAATGAGCTTCATCTGTTACACACACACACACATTCAAAAAATACTCTCCTGATAACAAGAAATTACTTTGGCCCATTATGCCAGGCTTTAATTATTTATCTTCACTCTGTATTTGTGTTTCTGCCGTGAAACCCAAACCTTTTCAGCAGGCAGAGAGATGGTGGTGGGGTAGGTGCCTACCTGTCCTCTCTTCCATTCTTTTCCCTCCAACTCAGCAGTGTTTTAATGCAAATCAAACCCTTGGTGCGTACATAGCCAGCACAGATATCCTTACACTTCATGCACCTGGCAGTCAGCTTTCCTGCCGAGGCTGCTGCTAAACTGGATTGTTTCCTCTTGTGGTGATTGCACTTGGCTCTCTGCAATAAAAGACAACAGGAACTTCTTACAGATCATAAACATAAGCCTTCTTTTTTAATATATACCTGGATTTATAGGCCTAAGGGAGAAGATTCTGTTCATGGTAAAATTTAGAATTTTGTAAATGAATCAAATCATTTTTGCAAGCCAGACACACAACGAGCATTTCAAACTGTGTGCAAGCCATGTAACCTAGCAGTGCTGCATTTAACAAAAGTAGGACATGGTTTCTGCATCTATTCTCCTTTAATAAGATTATGATCCTGACTGTCCTGTTCTGACTGCAGTCGGAGGTAGCGTTGCTGCTGAGTGGCTCACGAGCAGTAGGCTTGTGTGCTTGCATAACTGATCCCGAATTACACACGGTGACTATCTATAGGTGCTAATCTTGAACATGACAAAACATTTGATTTCTCTGTGTATATTTGCACAAGCACATTTCCAACTGCGTGCAAATACGCACACACATTCATATCAAATGCACAGCATTATGTTTTAATGAGATTATTACACGTTTGTGTAGGTGCACTGTGAAAAGGAAAAATTGCCTGGCATTCTACTTTTACAAGCCTGTCTTCACAGACAGCTAAATTGTATCAGTTTAGCCATTTCTGCTGTCATTTTGTGCAGCATCTAATTTAGGCTCAAATGCTAATGACAATTTCAGCCAAAACTGTTTATCTGTTTCTGAAACAGAAAGCAGGTTGTTTTGCTTATCAGTAAACAGTCTGGATTTTCTCTGGGAATTGTTCTAGCACCTTCACAATCTGAAGCCAGAGTCTAAAAAATCTCGAGTCTCCCTATGCTAGGGCTTTGCCTTTTGCTATTCTTGTTACACATTTGGCTGTGTTATAAGTCTGTGAAAAATCACAGTTTGCACATGCTCCATCACTACCTCTTCAATTGGAGTCGCTGAATTCTAAGATTCTGCTGTAACTGAGGATGCTCAGGTTTCTCACAGCTGGTAATGCCGACTGAACCACATATGCCACGTCCTCAGTTATAGACTACAGTGTCCCACTATTGCATGCTCGAATATATTATTCTAGGGTAGATTACATGGGCAAAGCCAAAATTTCACTATACTACAAACTCAGAGCAGTAACGTTGGGATGAGTTCCAACAGCAACTGCCAAGAGGGAGATAAATTAATTTATGTTCATGAAGCGTTCAGATACTGCAGAACTGGTCACCACAGAAAGCTGACGAGGAATTTGATTATTTCTTTTTGAGAGAAGCATTTGAACAAAATTATTATGTGACTGTTCAGTTAAAGATGATACCATAAAGCACACATATAAGGGTCTGAATAAACAGACTGAGTATTGGAATCCTCACTATTGGAACTTTCTACATGAGTTTGTCTACATGACTTAAGAACACAGTAAAGAACCTAATTCCTTTAATTGATACATTCACACATCCACATGTCTATAAGTAGCTTGCCTCCTGTTCGAAATAATAAAATAATAGTGGACAATGAGTTAATAGTTAATTGCATTTAACAATATTAAAAAGGCAGGAATAGCTTATCTGAAGCTATTGGAGACAATTATTTACTAGACATTATGGACAACCCACAGCGTACAGCTTTCAGCTATCCTCCCTGGGATATTAAAATCTGTGATATCAGTGAAGTACACAGTAAAGGGCTTTTTGGAGTTTCCATTCATGTCTCAGCAGGCTTTTAGCAGAACAACCAGGGGGAACTGTCTACAATAAACTTCTCTTTGTCTTCACCTCTTCCAGCTTCAGTATGCAAGCAGCTCCATTTTCAGCTATGGAAATGAACCATTTCATTTTTATGAGATCTAATTTCAGAGGCCTACTTTGAATAATAAACAACAATTAACTTTCAGAGCACAGAAGATGTATAATTTTTAAGGCACATCCTGTTTCAAGGACTTCAGGATATAGACTACCTAAGAGCAAGAAATTGTAGAAATAAATGACAGAGAACATAGTTGTTCCCAGTACAGTGAGGCTGTCAGTCTTTCTGTACTCCTGCCCTTGTAATTGTATGCATTGGGCCTGATTCCCTGACTTCATTTGAGACCCCTTGGGAGAAAACCAAGGTAACACACTGTGGGATCGTGTTCTTCTACCAACATTTGTTTTTTGGAGGGCCAGTCTAGTGTGGTGCTTAAAAGCTTCACATGAACTGCACAGAGCTTACATGATTTCTTTTGGTTTTCTGAAAGGGTGAGTACGGTAGAGCTTGTGCAGCGTTATTTCCTGAGAGCCTATTTAAGCAGGTTTTAGTGTTAACTTCAACTTCTTAACAAGCTTAAATACAGCATCACATTTGATTTGGTTTTGCAAATGTCTGGAACTTTTCATGTGGAATTAGCAGATCTCAGTCTTCAAGCCTAATGAACTCAGATAAAACTCAGCAGGATGTCCTGTTGGAAACTAATTTTTTTGTATGAAGACAGCTCTTTGGTCCTCTTTTCTTGCCTTGCATTTGTTGACTTGTCTCAGAAGCTCGTAAGCTATCAGCTCTCTTATTGATCTACTCTAGAGTCACTTGAAAACATAATTTTGAAAGCAGCATTTCAGCACCTCTCCTTGTTTGATCTTGTTGCTGTGGCACAGTTTTTCGAGCACTAGGCTGAAATCAATGTTGGGGGCTATTTTATGCTTAATAATGCATTTTTTAAAAAATCTTTACATCTGTCTAATTTTATTTAAAATGCCTCTCAGTATGCTAAATTTTCTGCTTTATTAATATCTGTCCAAGGATCCACATCCCTTCTTTTTCATTTAGCTACAAATTGATTCTTAAAGTATCACATCTAATAGCCTTTGGGGTTTGATGCGCAAACTATTCTGACGTCTATTCATAGACCTTTATAATGGGACCCACTCCAGTTTATCCCTTGAACTGTCAGGCTCTTTGGGAAATAATAGCTCCTGACAGTTGTGGAGTTAAAATATAGGATTAATGATCAGCTTTTAATGTGCAAATGGGGTATTCAACTTTCCTTCTTACCCATCCTATTTAATGCAAATTCACTGTTGAAACAGGTAGCATGAATTTTTTTCTCTCACTAAACATAGATTAATCTATCAGGGTAAGTCCCTGAATCAAAATAGAAATTTAGATACACACCACGAAGTAAATACAGGACACTGCATTTGTGCTGATTTATAAGCAAGTATTTTTCTTCTGCCAAGTCCATCATTTATTTTTAAGGTTTCAAAACCTCACTTTCACACAAAAATAAAAATAGCTGTGCATTGCAGCAACCAATTTAACCAGCAGGAAGAACTCTGCCTTTCTCTATTAAGTACAGCTGTAGAAAGCCCCATGGACTTTGATTTAATTGATTCCAATAGTCCAAAACAATCAGCTACCTGCACTTAGTAAAAAGTAAAAAAGAAAAAAGACAGGGATTTCTACAGTAAAGCATGGAGGAGATCAGATATTTTCATTAGGAGATTAATGACAAATTTGTGATTCTCAGCCTCAGGAATTGTATGTTAATTGTCAGTTGGGGCATCCTATTAAAAAGCTGCCTAGCTATACAAAATTAGACTATTTGTTTAGAAAATGTTATATACTCATGTAATTGGAAAATGCATTTTAAACATAATAAGAATAAGAAGCATTTGACCATTATGTTCTGCAGTGATAGGCAGCACTGTGTACAAAGAGCAGAGCACAGGGAAGAGATGTTGGGTTAAGGTGACGCCTAAAGAACCTTGCACCGGAGAGTATCTGGGGGGGAAAAATTTTTTCAGGGTAACTTAAGTGAAAGTCAGAACATGAAAAGATAAAATAAACACTGAGTAATTCCAAAAATCTTTCATATTTAAGGCGATCACACACCTGCCCATACATCCCTGATAACCACTAGCTTTCCCAAGCACATGAAACAGAAAGGTGTCCCTCAAGATATAGGACTTAATCCTTGCAGTGCTTGAATGCCTTAAGCTGCCAATAAAGCAGAGTGAAGTCTGTTGTCTGCAATTATTCCTTTGAAAGGAGTCACATCAGAGCAGCACACATATATAAGTACCTTGAGAAGCAAAGGAAGAGGGAGAAGAGCAAGAAGAATGCTCAGCACATCGCTTGCATGCAACTTTTGCGTCTTCTGGTACTATTGAACTTTTGCGTCTTCTGTTACCATTGCTGTTACCTTTGCATACATGCTTTAACACACTAACAGGGAAGAATACCAATAACCTTACTTTGGAAGTCTGGATTCAACAGCATCTAAATGGCCTCCAGGGATTTCTTTTGTTGTTTTGATAACAGTGTCAATTTACATGAGTACTATCCCCCCACACCCCCACCCCCCCCCATTTCTAAGAATGCAAAGTAATCTATCATTAATGACTCTTGAGAAACATAAGCTAAATTTAAATGAAGCTCACAGGCATTGTTTATAATGTCCTTAACTACACTGCTTGTAATTTTTCACTGCCTTCTACCTTGTATTTACAGCTATGCAGAGCAAGTCAAAACAGCAGTCAGGCAGCAGTGTTCTGCAGACAAGCTGCATTCACACTGCTTTGGTATAAGTTAGGGACAATTCAGCAGAAAATAAGTGGCTGCAGACATTCAGGTAAATATATAATAACCATATTAGGCTGTAGTCACCAGATGGACTAAAGGTCTTACCTGGAACTCAGTGAGCTGGAGGATGCTTTAGCTACCTTATGCAATTTCTGACCCTTGGCAGCAACTTCTGCCTCCTGTGTCCATCCTGCATTATTTTCCTGGCTGTGTAGGAGGCTGGATGGTGGACCTGATTCCTTGGAAACAAAAAACACCCAGGAAAGATAAAATAGACAAACAAAAAGAAAATGCAAGAATAAATTATTGTGTTTCCAGGGATTCCGCTCTCTCACCCATTTCACTGTAAGGCAGGACAAATCAGTAAGGGCCAAGGCCAAGGTGAAGCAATGGCAGGGGATAGGGAAGAGTAGGTTGCCGGAAGCCTTCCTGAAAAGTTGTTTCACAAATTACACCAGGACAAACCAGAGTATTCTAATTCCTAACCAAGAATCTCCTTTCTATAAGAGGCTACAGCCAAACTTTTCATGCCTTGCTGTAGCTATGTGTTCCTGTCTTCCCTGGACAGAAAGGGATTGATGTTTCCCCAAAACAAGGTATTGTGTGTGCTGCAATAGGTACACAGGGAGGCAGTTTGTACTTGGGCTTGGAGCCTTAATTTTCAATATCTTTGTGTTTTTGGTTTACAATGGTTCCAAAACGCCTTCAAGCTTGCAAAATGGTTGTCATGCCTTGTCGAAGTTAAACCCACAGGTTCTAAATTATATGGCTGTTTTCTGTATTTTGAGAGAATTTTCTCTGGAGACACATTTTTATATAGAGACATGGGAGGTTTTTTTAGACTTTCTGCAAAACCCTTTCAGAATTCTTAAATGAATGAACTTAAATGAAAAAAAAAAATTAAATTAAAAATTAGTCATTGCATTTAACAAGTTTCACCGATAAAACTGATTTGTCACTCATGGTTGATTTGATTTCACAGTCATAGCCAGGAAACCTTTATATTTCTTTTTGGACTTGCTCATTGGGCACTTAAAATCAGAGATCAGAAAGTTTTTACTAATCCAGCAAGCAGAGATTAACTGAGCTTAGAATTCAGCTAATGAAGGGGAAAACCATTAAAAACCGGGAGCTGCAATGTATGTCAGAGGGCCAGTTTGGGGGGCAGTGGGGAAAAGAGGGTTCCAAGGAATGAGGAGCTGCTGATGGCTCTGAAGATTTATTCATTTAAACATTCATTTCTGGGATACCCAGAAAACAGATTTTCTGGGATACCAGAAAACTTTTGCTTCCAGCAAAGCTAGGAAGCACAACTGTCTCCCAGGCACCCCCAGAATTCATCAGTGCATGAAACTCAAAAAAATCACCTATTAATCAGAGGACACTTAATATTTCTCTTCGTTCTCAACACAGTTGTTGTGGCTCGTGTGTGGAGAACAAAAGGGATGGGCTCTTGATATTGGGACACCTGTCTGCTAGCACAGGCAGCAACATGGATTAATACAAGCACTGAATCCTGTCCTCCTGTTTTTCCCCAGAGCAGCAGATAAAGAAAGAACCATTTCACACACCCACCTAGTTCAATGAAGCATTTTATTTTAACCCCAGCTATTAGCCTAAAATGACATCAGGATTCAAAACACTTAGAAAGCTGGAATCCAAATTTCTGTGGTTAAGGGGATGACCCCCGCTTCATCCTTATGCAACTCACCACTGCCCTGATTTCACGTGCCTAAGTGGGCATAATTGAAGGGGATGGACTCTCCTAGCTCGGAATTTTGTCCTGCAGCCATTCAATTGCCCCTCTTTTGTTTTGGCTTGTTTTGTTTGTATTTTCTAACCTCGCATAACTTTAAAATGGCCATGCATAATTTTTTGGACAGTTTCCATTTGGGGCAGAAACGCTTCTTGACAGGTTCAGCAAAAGCTGCAATTTAATGGATGCATTTCAAATTCTCTAAAAGCAGGGTTTGAAGTGCTCAGACACCAGTTTCAGCATTTCTGGAATCACAGCACAGCAGAGGAGGTGCAAGCATGTGTTATTTATGTTTGTCTGCAGCTTTACTGCTGTTTGGACATAAATAGGGGGTCAGATTCAATCACAGTAATTCCTATCTTATGATGATACAAACCCCCAGAGGGGACCTCTGAGGTGGGAAATCTGTGGGTAGAATAACTTACCACAACCAAAACCAACCATATCCCTCTCTGTGGGTGAGCAGCACCTCCTGGGGCTGGCAGCGTCCCCCAGCTGGGTTCTGCTGGACAGGGGAGGTGCTGGACATGCTGACCCGGCACGGCCCCCACAGCCTCTGCTCACAGTCACAAACCAAAGGAAGTGCCTGCACACTCACCACAGCAAAGTCTGACGGGGGAGGAGGACCCAGTGGGAACTCTGTGTCATTAGGGAGTGAATCAATCCCGCTGTGGCACAGGGGACTCGGTGACACGGGAGAGGACACTGCGTGCCAGGTGCTGCCCGCTCTCCTGCGTGGGGCTCACAGGCTAGTAACAACCTGCTTGTTGCTCTAGCTGGCAGCAAAAATATAACACGAGGACAAATGTGTATGAAAATTATGGTGAACAGGGGAAAAAAGGGGAAAACAAATCTAATAAAATCAGATGGGAGAGTTCACAGGGCAATTAGATGTTTACATTGTCCCAGGAAAGTGCGGTCCTGTGGAGCTGCAGGGAATCGATTTACTTGTATTCCCATTTTTTCCTAAAAACTCACTGTATAACTCTAGCAGCCGGCTGGGATGCTGGGAAAAAATAAACAAACAAACCCCTCTGAGGCTTCTCCCTACACCCATCTCTTCTCCTGTTATTTTTCAAATCAGGGAATGGGGCAAAGGGGCAAAAGAGCAATGCTTGTATTTGCCAGCCAGTAAATCTAACTTCAATCCCTAGTGAAACAATGGGACAACCAGTTAAGGAGGGAGGAAAGGGGGACAGAAAATAATGGGGTCATGAGCAATTAAAAGGTTTGGCCAAATCTGACCTTTGTTTTGATGTAAGCTTGAATCAGCAGAGCTATATCTGTATTAAATTTAACTGCCTGGTTTTCTGAATTTTCTTAAAAAGAAATAATGCCAGAGAAACTCAGTTCATCTTGTGGAATCAAAAGATGTAGTGGGAAAAATATGTTTTCTTTTTGCTTGCAACAGCTGTTAAACTTCAGCATGCAAAATCATATAGGAGAAAAAAACATTTCCTTAAAATTCCACAATCACCCTCAGTTCATCTAAACTGTGAAAAAACTCATAATATAATCCCAGTCCCTCCCTCAAAACCTTCCAACCTCCTCGTTCACAAGTGGGGGAAAACTAGCCTTGGCATTCTTGATATTGCCAAGACTAAATGAGGTTGTTTAGATTTCCTCTTCCCTCTGTTCCCTCCTCTTATAAATCAACACAATTTCCAGATTAATTTATACTCTGTGTATCTATGTGTGAGTGTGTATTTATAAAAGGAAGGGTCATGAGTCCCGTGCTTTTAAAGGAAGGAAGCCTTTTTACATGATGTTTTAAAATTAACCAGGACTAAACATTGCGATGCACAAATGCTCCTCTTTCAATTACACAGCCCCTGGCAAGATATCCAGGGAGCTGTTTCAAGACAGTTTAAATTGGTCAAGCTAGTGAGGGTCCTCCCTTTTCCCTGGGCTATGCCACATGTTGCTGATGCACAGAAGTGCAGTAGCACTGCTGCTTATCTGACCCCTTATTGAGCCAATTTAAACAAACAGCCTTTTTTCTTTTTTCTTTTTTTTTTTTTTTTCTGTGTTACTTTTCAGTTGATTTCAGACTTTAAATTGAGTCACAGAGAGGTCAGGGGATCACCAGGGCCAGCAAAAGGGCATGGTCTGGAAATACGTCACCAAGTGCAAGGTGAGGATGGCACTCACAGAGACGGGGTCATGGCTCCCCATCAGTGAGCAGCATTTCTTATACCAGCCAGCTTCACTTTTCCCACTCTCGTGGTTATTTTTAAAAATTTCATCTGGATCAAGAAATTAATCCAGCTAAAGATTATCCAGAACAGGTTACTTTTCAGTCAATTCTCTTCTCAGTCCAGTTCACTGGGTACCTGTGCTACCATAGGGGAGACTTTTGAAGAGTGGGCAACCAAGGAGACAGATGTGCTGCCCTGAAAAATACATTGCTTGGAAACTGGGGCTGTTTTGTGAGGAAACAGTATCACTGCTCCAGAATCTTCTGCTGGAAATTGTCTGCATTGTGAAAACAAGTCAATTTTACAATCTGGTCTGTTTCAGACGTGCCCGCTAATGAACTTGTAACCGAAGCGCGGGTTTCAGCTCGCTCCCCTCTGCCGCCATTCACTGCTGTGTGTTCTCAGCAGACAGTAATTATCAGCCCTAAAGCCAACAAGAATGATGTCATTTTTAATTCATCAAATACCAGGTATCCCAGGGGGGCATCCTTCACCAGAAACGTAGCAGTTCTGAAGCCAGTTTGGGATTTTGGCTTTGGTGGAGGGGTGGTAACTTTGGGACCAAAAGCTTTTGAAAATCTGAGAAGTCATCACAGAATGACTTTTTTTGGACTGTCTCTGCAATAATAGGCTACCACCATGAATAACAGCTGACATTTCAGACTCTGAGTGACCCCTGGGTGTTTTCTAGGTCTTTTTCTTCCCCTAACTGGAAAATTTGAATAGCTATAAGATAAAACAAGGTAAAGTATGCTGAGGGCATCAGGTTACCTATATGCCCAAAGCTGTCATTTTAACCAGATCATTTTGCATGCAGACTGCTTTTGTGTGAGGATGCCTGTTGCACAATGTTGTTTTTTAAGTGAGAGAGCAAAATAGATGAGTTCTCAATATGATGCAGAGAGCACATGTTATTTCTTGCATAGTCTTACTGGATTTATTCTGAGAAGTTACTGAGGCTTCCTGCAAAGATTGTTTAATATCTTTGGTGGAAATAGTCAAGCTTTTATAATAATAGTGATGAAAAAATCATGACTTTTCATATCCAACCAAAGCCTGATTACACTCATTGAAATACAAATGTCAATATTTATTAGCTAATACTAAAATTACTGCCATCTCATTTTTGCAGTTAGTCAGAAAATCATTATGTATCCCTTTTCAAAAATCATTGACTTTTCCTTAGCACAGAAAACTCTATTATCAGTCTTTATAAAATATTTATGGCTTTCCTTGACATTCTTATAATATCCCTAGGAGAACAATCAGCATTCCTTTTGCTGAAAATAAGACAAACCTCTTCTCTGTAAAAAATAATTAATTAACAAAATGCAAATGAAATCAAATCCAAAAAGGTAGAAACTACAGTTTGTTGATCTAATTTTTCCTCTTACATTAGGAAAAATCAAAGGCATCCCTGTTTTAACTACTTTTTTACAATTATTTGAGCTAAAAAGTGGTCTTGATTTGTCAGTGAAGGACAAATTATTATTAATTTCACATGTAAGCATATGGAGAGAATTATTAGGCTAAATGGAGGGGCTTTTCACTGATTCATTGCTTTTTCTGTGCCCTTGATTGTTTGTGCCACTGTTTCTAAGTTAACATTACGCCCCCTCTCCGAGGTCCAGGGCAGGGTTATTTTCAGTGAAGATGTGCTAAATCACCCCTATTTTCATTAGAGGCTGCTGGAGCTCCGTGATCTGAAGGAAACATCACACTTCCATGTTGCTGGTCCTACTTGATGCTGATATCCCTTCCTCTAACTGGTCTGGAAATCCTGATGTGTCTTGTCTCCCCGTTGGTGTTTTCACTTTCCTTGGTAATGAGAGGTGATTAAAAGGGATTCTCCCCCACCACTAATATCCCTGCAGGAGCCATGTATCAGGAATGCCCCTTGTTTAGTTAGCAATTCTGTCTTTGTGCAAACTTTTTTACATGCACTTGGCTTGTTGCATTTTTGGGTATACTTAGCTGTATTGCCATGGCAATAGGAAAAACATGATGATACAGATTTGAAGAGAAATGAAGGGAAAAAAAGAGATAAACCACCACTGTAATCTCATGGCTAGATGAGGTCAGAATTGGCTAATTCATGAAGTTAAAAGACATGCAATTTGAAAGATCAGAGAGGTTAAAAGGAGTCCTGAAGTGGAAATTTTCCGATTAGTAAATGTGGAAAGATGGGGATCTGAATTTCCTTAAATTGAGTCAAATAAGTCAGCCTGAACTCAGATAGGATACATGATCAAAATCTTTGACTAAGGAGTGGAGTGGGAGATTTGACTAATGCCTTTTAAAGCAGATATACCATAGGAATCAAGTTTAACCTTTTGTCTTTGTATTTACACAATATAAAATTATATATTTATATACACAGATATAAATTTTACGTTTTTCAAACATTATTTTCGTATAAATTAGCTAAATACCCTATTGCTATTTGTAAAAAAAATTTCATAAACTTAGAAATTTTTTTTCCAAATTTCCAAATATTTCTGTCTTGTTTAAAGTTCTTGTGGATTAAGTATCATTTCCCCCATAGTATCCACAATTTCAGCATCCCAATGTGTTTCTATTTCAATTCAAGCATCCAGAGAGATGCTGAGCTGCCTCAAACGGACAGAAGAGTACAAGAGTTTCACCACAGAGCCCAAAGTCTAATCTTGCAGACATTTGCTGATGCGAATACTTTGGAGCTCAATAGCATTACTCTGGTGACACTGTTACTTTTACAGAATTTGGATCTTTCAAATGCTTGTGCATGTGAATAATTTTATGCATCTGAGCAGTTGTCTTCTGTGAAACTACTGCCTTGTGTCAAGTTAACCACGTGTGGATGTGCTTCCAGGGATGAGAAGGTTCCCAGATGATGATCCTGGGGGTTTATAGGAATAAGCCTTATTGACCACTGTATGGATAAAGCATTGTTCATGAGATCACGCCATTAGCAACGTGCAAAAATTCTGCGTGTGGTATTATGAAATTTAAATCCAAATTTTGAAGAAAATGCAGATTTGATCTTTAACAGGGGGTTTTAGCATGAAAACGTCTCTTTAAAAATTCACTGCAGCAAGATCAGTAAATATAAATAAAACATGTGAAGAATATTAATCTTAGTAAAATTGAAGAAGCAAGCTGTCAATGGCTGTCAGACACAATATGAACTGACAGTTGCATGGCTTACAGTCTGACATCGGGATCGTTACCTGTCTGTTTCTCTATCAAAATACCTACAGGGAATAAGAGTTTGCAGATTGCAGGCATGGGTGGGAGTGGGTAAAGGGGAAGAGCAGTTAAAATGGAAGCTTAATGACAGCCGTGAAACATACGTATGCAACATATTCATTAGGATTAATCATCGGTCCGAAGCAATGGCTTACATCATTCATTAACATCAATACTGGAGAAAAGCTTTAAAACAGCATCTACAGCTTTCACATCCCACTCCTCCCTCGAATCAAACTCAAACCAGACACACAACCTTTTTCTGGCTGCCACATATACAAAACCTATAGATGAAGCATTAATTGTTTTCACATATTAAGAAAATTTGCAGGAATGGGTCAGATATTAGCAGCAGATCCTCATGTGGAAGGATGCTGCAGGCTTTTCCACCCTCCTCTATCAGTCAGGCTCCCCTGGCCAGCCACCCACTCTCCCAGGATAACACAGAAACCCCCTGGGTTCACCTGGAATGACAGGCAGGAGAAATGACTCACAGGCAGCTACCTCTGTGACAGTGGTCTGCACTCCCAGGAGTCCATCCAGGGAACAGCCATCTTGGTAGAAGCTGATCTTTCTTGGCAACTATAGTGTGAAAGGGTGACTGGGGTCACAGACAGCACGGATCACATTCCTTCTGGGCTCCCAGGATGGTTAAGGTTTGCATGGCCATTTATGTGATATGGGAGGAACCACTGGAGAGATTTCTTTTCATGGTAAAGAAATGTCTCTTTCTACAAGTTTTATTATCACAGTCCTTCATCCACACCTGCAAGACCCTGCTGAGGTTTGACCTCAGTGGTCTAATATTGACTGTACAGAATCACCAGAAAAGCTGGAAGAAGTGTAAAGCTCAGAGGAACCAGCAGAGAGGGTGGGTCAGGCCCATGTTCATAGAATCACTGACCCGCCTTTCTGCACTCATTTGAGGCAAATGGGTGCACAAAGCCACTGATGTGCCAGCATCTCCCATACAGCAGCTGGCTGGAGGGCCTGGGGTCAGGCTGGCAGCCCTGGAGGCTGCCCCAATGCCACCATGCTGACTTCCTGCTGTCTTAAAGAAAGCAGCAATGCGTGCAAGAAATGCTCTGCAAACCCCTAAAGAACAGCGATGAGCCAGGATTGGAAGCAAGCTGGGAACCTCTGGGCTTAAGATGTTAGAAAGAGTTCCAGAGAAAAGTTAGAAAAATTCAGTTGATTCCCCTTCAGATCTAAAGCTATAAGCTCTGAGGAGAGCATCCCAGAGCCCACAGAATTCCCATCTTCCCAGCCTGGGCAGCTGGGCCAAAGGCCACTGGAGTCACAGGAACCTTGTCTGTAGGCTTTTCTTAGGCTCCTGAGTAGCTTTGTCTGCACAAATGCTGACTAAAACAAAATATAGTTGGGTGAACAATGCAAACTTTTTCTATTAAATTTTGCTCAGTATTAAAATATGTATCCATTTCACCCATGCTGAAAGCCGTGGCATTCTCTTGTCATAAACATTAATGCAAGAAAATAGTACTAGTATATCTTTATGGAAAATTTTATGCACATACATACTGATGACTTCCATTTTGAAATGTGTTTCTTGTGAGGTTTCAGACAAGGATCCTGATGAAGGTTGCATTCATTCACTCTAGGAGCAGAAATAATACCATGTGACAAATCACCATCAAAAATGCAGCTCTGGTGGCAAGTATTTAATATCAGCTAGAGAGTGAAAAACAGCTCACAGGTAGAATCTTTGCAACATTTATCAAGAATTTTAATAACAAATGCATAAAAAATAATGCAATTTCCTAGCAGTAGCTTGTTAAAACTTGACTGAATCTCAGAATTTCAGCAGAACATTGCATTAAAATTTCAACTGCCAAAGAAAAATAAACCACATTGTTAATGATAATTTATGCAGCAGAATTTCATGCTTTTCAACTTGTTCCATGACCATAACTACTAGAAAAAAGTCCCACTTACAAAGCATATTCCTACAAACTCCTTCTGTTATATCACTGACAATGAAGAGAATGGATGGAGCAACACGAAGAATCCTCACTGACCTCATGCAGTTTGTTTGTTGTGTTGGGGTTTTTTATGTAAGAAATACAAAATTGAAGTCTCTTACACTTGATAATTTCCCTAAAAATTCACAGAAAATTGTAAATGAAGATACATTTATTTACTTTCTCAGGTAGGAAAAATATTATTAAGATATTTATATTCATTAAACAATATATAACTATTTAATATTAATAGAGTCCAGATAATAAAGTGTTCATTTTCAGACCTTCCTATTTATAGGAAGGTATAGGTATATTGCGTAACAAATGTGATTTTCAAAGGCATACTAGCTCCCACAAACCCAAGAAATAGCAGAAATTACACAATCCATTATGTAGACACCTCTTCAAACTGTGGATGAAGTGGATTTCAGTGTGAGTTAGCAGACAGGGGTTGATCATAACATCATCACCCTGTCCTGAGCAGATGTTAGAGGATATGGACTTCTATTGTTCTGTGTGCAGGTGGAATTCTAGCATAAAAGAAAAACTGCCAATATTCCCACTTTCATGTCATTGCAACATATGTACTGAATTCTTAGGATATTAAAAAAATACATGTGCTTAATTCCTATTTATTTAACAAAATACCTAACCCTTTGGGACAACAAAAGCAAAACTTTCCCAAGGTTGTAGCCATAATTTATATGGAGATTTCTTCTGCAATGACAGGCAGTGGCCATAGATTTTCCTGCCTCTCTCCACCTCCTTTTCTGGTGTCCATCATGATGTACACCATGAAAGTCTGTCTGTCAGTGCCAGGGATTTGACCTGGGGACTGCCAATAAGTCTTAGTAAAGGTCACTTAGAAAGGCATAGCTAGGAAATGGAAGACCTTTTTTTGGTTGTTTTTCTAGCACATCCTTCAAGCAGCTTTAGGTACAAGCCTATTTTCGGTCTCTGTCACACTCTTTGGCTTTTTTGTTTTCAAATTAAAAAGAGAGTTTAAATCTCAAATCCTAGTAAGCCTTAATGACACCTCTCTCTTAACTCTTTTCCTTGCCCTTGCTTTGATTACTGCACTTGTCCTTTATCATTAAGAGGAGACTAGATATTCAAAAGCTCATGTGGAGGAAAAGCCTGCCCAGTGCTGAAATTATGTGAAGTGCAATGCTTTTCAGTGAAGTCCATGGATAAAGGTCACTCAAAATATCCCACCTGCCTTCCCTGGCACTGCACCACGTGTGGCAGGGAAGGGCTTTTGTGGTGCCCACGGAGTGCCTGTGCAAGTCAGGAGACAGAAGGATGGGCTCTGGCAGGTGTCTGAGTGCTCATCTCCTACTCTCCTAAGGGGGATATACGCCCTGCCCTTAAATCCAGTGTGCAGAGTAAGAGACAAGCAAGGAGTGGGCAGGGAACAAGCACCCCTAAAAACACATGATGTTGAATGAAGTATTTAGGCAGATAAAGTGAATTCTCCCTCCTAAGAACCTGATTCACAAGGGAAAGACACCAGGATTTGTTAGCTTGCTTTATAAACTCCCTTGATAACCATGAAGGTGCGCTCTCATTAAGGCAGAAATCATCCCTTTTACCCAGCAAAAATCTGCTTTTGCACGAGGCTCATTATCCTCGTCCTCGACATGCTAAATCTCAGCCTCTGCCACTGACAGCCCTGCAGCATCTACTTGGTGCCTTGGCCTGCTGCAGGGTGTGATGTACCAGCTTTTCTCCAAAGCTGTAAGAGACACCACAGTGCTCCTTCAGTTGTCTTACAGGCCTTGCTAACACAGCTGTGCCCAGCATGCTGAATGCTCCCCTCCTAAACCAGCTTTTGGACACCCAAATAGAATTAGCCTACATTAACTTCCCTGTCTTGAGTTAAAGTAACAGAAGCTTTTTCTTTCAGGGCCAAAATACAGGTTTTGGCATTTAAGGTTTAAAAGTTCTCTGTGAGATCTAAAAAAGCCTTTCTTAGTGTGGCACACTCTAGACATGTAAGCTAAGTTAAAAATACACCTAGTTCATATTCCTTGCTTTCAAATTAACATATGTCATTCTAATGATTTGTCAATTAAATTAAGGCAGAGACAAGCATTGTCTTCAAGATTGTATGAAACAATGGAAATGAATCTTAGATGGATAGGATTGAATAAAAAGTGTTTCTTAGGTGTATGGACATACAGTTTTAAATTCAAGATAGAAGAAGGGTCTAGAATATATCCTTTCCAACTGGAGATATTCTATGATATTCCTATGAAAAGGAGAGGGACACTTAGAGACAATAAAATGACTGAGACCTTGGTTTAGCCACTGTTATTTACATGAAAGCAGATCTTGACTTGTGTGCAATAAAGACTTAGGAGTAATGACATTCTTCCTCATTTGAGATTGCTGGAAATACCAAAAATTAATTTTCTCTTACTGTGGTCCTCAAACAGATAAAGAGGCAACTCTGGACCCTACACAGGCAAAGGTAGGAAATTAGTAAGTCATTGAGTTCCTAGGAAATGAACCCTAGACATTTTACCCACTAGGGCTGCATGCCGTAATCTTAGTGTATGAGCAAGGAAAGTTTGATAAAAACACATGCCCACACATTCTTCTCTGCTTCCTTATTTACACATTTTGTATGTGAACCAATAAACCACACATTTTTCATCCACACTCTTCATATTGAGCAGAGTCATGACAGATTACTGCAGACTGGTAAAAGCTTTCTGTGGAAAATTTTAACCCATCTGGAGTGTTGAAGATCACCTGATTGTTTCAAGATATTTTTAGTAAGAATGATAGTTGGTCTTTAAATCAAAAATTAAAAATCTCCATCCTTTGCCAGATGCTTTTACTAACTTGTCAAGAACTTCGCGTTTTTTCCCTGTTGGTGATAATCGGATAGTTTGAGGCTTAAGTGTTTACTGGAAGACAAAATATGGTTTATTCTGTGCCTGATAGCCAGTTTACATATACTTCTCCATCTTGATGATAGCTCTATAAACCATATAATTTGGTGAAATAGAAAAAAATAATCTGATTTAGGCTGTAGCAAAGCATGATATCATTGTTTCATGCTGGAGAAAATGATGGGGTCGATACATTAATTTTTTTATTTTTATATTCTCATTAATTATTGTTGTTTTTACCTGCAAGGAAAGTATCCTGTAGGCAAGGATCTAAACCTAATTAACATTAATCACTACACAAGTTAAAAACTATACAAAAATGTACTGTGAAACCGAAATTTGTTGTTCCATTTTTTAAAAAGTCGCAATTCAAACCATTAATGATCCACAGCAATGAACCATGCCAATGTGATTTTTTTTCATATTTGTTTCCCATTGTTGTTGTAAGTGAGATTGCAGCACCCTCAGTGTCTGACCTGAAGCGTCTCACCTTCATCTCACCTGCTGAGGGTAATGGCAAATCATCAGCAGGATGATGAGGCACTTGTGGTTTTCTTTGGGTAGGTGCCTACCACAAGGATGTACCTTATTTCCGACAGTGAATCCATGATAATAGTGTATGGATAATGCCATCCTGAGAGGATTACACTTTGCAAGATGTGAGATGTGGTTTTCATTTCCTGTTCCCATCTCTACTGACCCCTTTTTTCTCTCCATTCCTCTTTTATGGTTTTCCTTCTTTAGCTCAGTTTTAATCTAAATTTCCCATTAATTCATCTTATCTATTCAGTATTCCAGCTGTCCTATTCCTGCCTTGCTCACTAGCCCTGTTCTACCAGGAGTTCACTGAACGCTGTTAAGTGTTCAAGAGAAGACTTGGCAGCAAAAAAAACTTAGTATTTCTGTACAGTGACCTTTAGGCACCTCTAATATGTAGTCAAATATCAGAAATGCGCATTAAACAGTTAAGAAAAACATCTGAGGATGCAAAGCTACTAATCTGGGGCCAGAAGTTGAATCAGAGGCAAAGCTGGGAGCACCCCAGGCTTGTGTGCCTTGTTCCCTTCAATAACTTTTGCTCCTTATGTCTGCAGTGACTTTCATCTGGAAATCTCAATATACATCCAAGTAAAGTCCATGCCTCTGAGAAGTTGAAAGCATTGTTGCATTTATCTCTGTCTCCATCTCTGCTGCATGTGTACTGGAAGGTTTATAACTTGGATATATTATATGGGCATATTCAGAGTCAATAATAAGCAGATCCCTTGGTCAGAGATGTCATGATGTTTCAGAGTACTGTGGTTTGTTTACTCATTACAACCTTGAAATTCAGACTAGATACATAAAAAGGTTCCCTCAAATTCATCTAATCCAATACATATTTGCATTGACATAATGCATAACGTGTGATAATTTGCTTGTCAGAGCAAAACTGAGGCCACAACCCAATTTCACCAAATATAAACTTTGTTTTGCTTTGATTTTTAGAGAAACATCCGAAGCTTCCAACACACCCACAACAGGTATTCAAAGTAAAAGCCAACAGCAACTGTTTGCACACATCTTTGCTAGGTAAAACTGCAATCATTATGCAGTTCTTTTTCTGTTTTTTGCATTACCCTTTACAGTGTATTGTCTTCTTGATTCCATGTTACCAGCTGTACACATTCCTTGAGATTCAAGGTTTCATACTTAATCCAGAGGGTATGAGTACTAAATCTGTGCCATCATGCTGTCTGAAGCAATGATAATTAGAAATTAATCAACTATTTTTAGCCTAACTTTAGCATCAATAATAAAACACAAGAAAATTTTTTAAAATTAAGCTCTCAGGAAACAGGTCTTCTGCAGAAAATTACTGTAAAAAAGCTAAAGGAAGGAATGAAAAATTAAATGCTTTCCCTAGTGTTTTAATTGATGTCTGGAAAAAACATAATCTTTTGTAAAATTGCGTTTAAGTTCATTATTACATTTCCCAGTTAGTTTTAAAATGCTGTAGAAAGTCTTGTATTTTCTATTATATCCTGCATAATGAAACAATGTATCTTACAAGGACAATTAGCAATCTTTGCATATCAAAATGCATATCTGAAGGAATTTTTATCTGATATGCAGGTGTCACACAGATTGTGGAAACAGTAAGAAAGTAGGTGCATTTTTTATTTCTATAGGAGTAGATATTCCGCTGTCCCATATCTGCAAAGCTAAAAGGATATTCTTTATCTTTAAAGCATTAAAGAAATGTTGAATAATTCATTTCCAGAAGTATTAACTCTATAAAAAAATATGAAAAAAAAATCTCTTATTAGTTTTCCAGTTTGAAGACATTTCGAATCTTTCTCAGATACTAATTTTACAAATGTAATGTCCTTGGGAAATGAAACTCAGTGCCTGCTTCTCTAATCAGACTTGACTCTGTTTACTTTATGTGTTTCTGCCTATTCTGTCATTGAGATAAATAGATGGAATTCCTGAATAGTAGCAGAATGGTAATTATTAGTGGCTATTATAAGAATTTAAATCACTACTGAGTTATTGGATTAACTTTGTAGTATGTTTAAAAACATTGGTGAGGAGTGAAAGATGGGAAAGAGAGACAATGGAACACTAAACTAATCAGACTTGAATTTTAAATGTTATTTTAAATGTTATTTTAAAAATGAAAAGATGGAGGGGAGAATCTAGTTTTTGCTGCTTTTCCAGCTAGTCTACATCTTGGCCGGTATGGATTCATCACCAAGAAGAGACTGAAAAGTTTTACCTTTGCTCTCCTTTGATGATGTATCTCTTCAAAAGACCAAATCACTTACAAAATGAAAAATCATCTTTGCTGAGCTGGATAACAATTGCAATTTATTTCTCAGGTATTCTGAGCACCTTCTTTGCCTTACTCAGCATGCTGGGCTTTGAGATGAGATTGGGGTGCTCGCCACTAACCAGGCATGAGACCCCAACCTGGTGTGACCCAGGGGGGCTCAGTAGAGTGCCTGCCTATCCCAGTGAGGGCCTGTTCCCAGCTGGTCTGCAGACACCAGAGCACCCTCTGAAGCACCACCTCTGCCCACAGCCCTCCTGATGAAACCCAAAAGCTTCAAGCTCAACAGGGGAAAAGATGACATGATGAAGTGAGACAAAGGAAAAGAACGGTGCACAAGACAAAACCTAAATAATTTTAATGGCAGAAGCAAAGATGTTAATTCGTACTCTCTATCAATTGCTTTAGATAAAGTGTGTCAGTAGACCAGAACAGTATAGAGAAAAAGTGAAAGACTGGGAAGAAATAGAGGGAAGGGCAGAGAAGGGACAGCATGGTGCCCAGGAAGCAGTTCTCACATCAGGAAGGGAATAAATTATGCATCATCATCATCAGAGAATGCTACATTAGAAGATCTGTTAGAAAAAGGTACTGAAAGTCTGTAGCTGAAAACAACTCCTGTCTGGTCAGAAAACAGGTGTAGCAAAGTCAGCAGTGTGGTGGCAGCTCTATTCCATCTCATCATCTTGCTGGGAGATTGAGATTTAATTTGGGTGGGAATTTCATTCCCTGTACCCAAAGCTTAGTGTGTCAGCTTGAATAACCCTGGGGTGCTACTTCAACTGGTCCTGGAACCACAAGAAACTGGACTGCAACAAACAGCCTTTTTGATAAAGACTACTGAACATACATTAAACGATAATACCACAATTTTCAGTAGCTAACAACCTGAATTTGATAAAAGTCAGTAACTTAGAAGAAAAAGGTACCATATCCTGTTACCAATCTTCTGAATCAGGTCCCCATCTGTTTTTATCTCACTGGCTGCTCTGCAGATTAGGAACTGGTGCCTCTCCATCCCTCCTTTTTCATTTTCTACCTTAGAAACTAGAGGAAATTCCCTGTCAGTACTTATGTCCCATAGGAAGCTGCAAATAAGAAGCTCATTTTACTGTTTATGCTAAATTATATCATGCAGTTATTGCCCTATTTATTTTCCTTCTGTATCTTTGTTAATTTTATAAAGTGAAAATATATTGGCAGGGAATAATTCTAGTCTTGATATCTGACTTGTGCAATGTGTCAACAAAGAAAGTATGAATTGTTTTTCTTTATGAAATAGGTATTCAGTGCAACCCACAGGACTCAGGACTACTTTCTGTATTGGAGAGGTACAGAAAAGACATATATGGTTATTATATTTTACTGTGAGATCAAATATGTATATACAGATGGAAGAATGTTTAGCAGACAGCAATATGCAATTAGTTATCTGGAAATATTATGAGAATTTTGTTAGATTTTTTATTATGAGAATTATTATTAGAGAATTTATGAGAATTTTGAGAATTATTATGATTTTTTCCTGGTTTATCATGATATCAAACTGCACAGTATTATGATCTTACTTTCCAATATTGCTAAAGGTATAAGTAGTAATTGCAATAAGTTCTTATTGGAGGGAGTCCCTGTCCCTGTCAATTTTAAAGGAATGCATCATTAAAAAGCTAAATTATAGATATACCTGCACATCCTTCCTGCTATATTCTGTAAAGCTCTTTTGAAAATGGCCAGTCTTTACTACTGGAGTATACTTTACTGCTAAAGTATCTCTATCTGAAGCCAAGAACACTGGGAACAGTTTTTTTAAACCACACTTCAGGTTAGAAGACTTGTCTCTAAACTGACTAATGAACTCTGTGTGATGTCTGATGCTGGTTGGCAGCAGCCACGTGGTGGGGGCTGCATTGTGCTATTCTGAGAGCACTACCCACAAGAGCTGGGCTAGGACTGGAATTCCTGCTCTACCTTTCACCCCCAGGAATGCAAAATACTCACAGCTGGTAGACTCCAGGCAAGTGGATGAGGCAATTATCTGCAGATTTAAACAGAAGACATCTACCCCATGTGCTTTGTTACTGTGTGTTTGTGTAATGGTTGGCTGTCAGGCTCAGAGGGCTCCTCCTGTGCTGCCCACTTGGAATTATTGAAATGTAGTTGCCTCTAGGACAGCCACATGAAAAAGCCAAACTCATGGAATCACTTTGGTTGGAAGGGACCTTTAAGGTGTGTATATGCTGTTGCAGATGAGGGAAATTTTTTACATAGACACCAAAGCAATACTCACTACTAGAATACTTCTATGGATTATTTCCACATCTGTGGAAAACAGGGTTTTGAGATTCCAACTAAGTTTCCACAGCTTTTTGTACAGAGAAACAATCTTATTTATTTGTACCAGTTTCTGCCTAATTTTGTGCCTGAAGAATGGTCACTGTGCCCATCACTGCAATTCACTGGTGTTCCACAGATTTATGAATTCCTTATTGTGAGAGAGGGAGGAGTTACAATCCTTCCTCTCAGAGGGAATGAACTGCTGCTAAAACATCAGTGTTGAAATCCCATGAAATGTCTGACCTGTGCTTTGGAAATGAATGGAGGTTAGGAGTTGCAAAAAAGGAGTGAAATCCCTCAAAGGTTTTTCTACCACGTGACTTTCTCTGGACCATGGCAAAGCAGAGAACTAAATCGAGATACTCTCATTCTGTCCCTTAGCCAGTAAGCCATCATTTGTCTTTAACAGTAAAGGGGGGTGAATTGGATCAAGCAGGTTATAAACCAGTATTACAACCTCAGGCTAAGTTATAGATCAACATTGCAATCAACTCAAGGCCAGCATTTAACTTGGCACCTTCCTCATGTGTCTGAAAACTAGAACAGAAGATAAAAATACAAAGTTTTGCAGGATTTTCAAAATTTTTGTTAAAATCACTCAACTTGGTTTACCACTTCTAGCAATTCCAACTATACTGCTGAATTAAAGAAAGACAAAAATCTCAATGGATTCATTGGAAAGGAAATTTCCTAGTTAGAGACTGACTTAATCAACTGTGTTCTAGGTTCAATTTTTATCATTATTCTAATAAGCTTCACAGTGACTGGAGGCACATGGCATTTTGTCAAACCAAGGGCAGTAGAAATAATGTAAACCTATTTTTACTCCTGAAAGTACAAGACTTTGGGTCACTTTGTCCATAGACTTGGCTAGAAGCAAAGTAATTATGCCACGCATCTTTGTAAATGCAGCCTGGAGGATGATGCTTTCTCTTTAAAGGAGGGTATTGCAAGAAACAGACAATGCCACTTGCAAAAGAGGCATCTACAGAACCTGAATGAATCTGCATTATGGAAGAAAAATCACTCCCACTTGCTCATTTACTTCTGTTAACTGTGCTAATTGCTGGTCTAGCCACTAATCTTTCAGACAAGCTTTGNAACTCTTTATTGCCGAAGATGCTGTTGTAAATTAAAAAAAAAAAAAAAAAAAAAAGGTAGGTTGGAAAAGACCTCTAAGACAATCAAGTCCAACCATTAATCCACTGCCAAGTCCACCACTGAACCATGTCTCCTAGTGCTACTTCTACACATCTTTTAAACACCTCCAGGCTCCACCACTTCCCTGGGCAGTGTGTTCCACTGCTTGACAACCCTTTCAGTGGAGAAGTTTTTCCTAATATCCAATCTAAACCTCTCCTGGTGCAACTTGAGGCCATTTTCTCCTTTCAGGAAATTGTAGAGAGCAATAAACTCTTCCCTGAGCCTCGTTTTCTCCCTCAGCCCCTCCTCATAACAGCTGTGCTCCAGACCCTTCACCACTAATGCAGCTTTATAGCTAAACATTTATACTTATATGCAAATGTGATGACAAATTTTCTAATTGTCCTTAATTCTTCTGAGGTGCTGTGTTCACAGAGGCAGTATGACAGCAACAACAGCAGCTCCTGAATGGAAGGAAGCTGCAGAGCTGCAGAAGGAAAGTTCAACCGGCACTGAGCTTTGGAAACCCTGGTACAGACTCTGACAGACTAAGTTAATGATTTGGACTCTTCTGCCAATGCCCAGAGCCTCCAAAACCAAGTTTATCTGAAAATATTTTTCACATATTGACAACATTCTACCTATATGCATCCAGCTGGTTCAGAACTAAGGGTGAGAAATTGCTGATAGCCCCAGGTCATACAGGAATGATTCAGTCTGAACACTCCATGAACTTCAGCTGATTCCCTTGTTACTTCCTAGGCAGATTTGGAGTCTCATTCAGAGGGTTCGTGTTCAGTGAGGCCAAAGAAGGTCCTACCACTCAGTACCAGCCTTAAGTCCTAAGCTATATATTTTCCATATTCTGTAAGACTGAATGAGATAGTGGCAGCAAGCCTTTTGTGAACCACATATGTTACTGCACTCACATTTTCAACCCAGATCCATCCTCTGGCTCTCAGAGAGAAACAGGCAGCTGGGACTTCTGTTCTGGTCACACAGATCTTCCCATTTGCTCCCTGTCCTAGCAATGAGGGCATCAGCCATGGGCTGCACCTCACTAGCTGCAGGAAAGTCACCTGCCATCCACCCTCCAGAGATGAGGTCAGTGGATAGGTCCTCCTTTGGCAAGGGTGGGATTTTGCAGCAGTTTGACTGACTCAGGCCAAGCTGGTGCAGGCTGATGACTGTTTACAATAGTCATGAGATATTTACAAAACACTTCCACATAACCGTGTTTCTTCTAGTGTGTCTCTGATGAGACAGTGTAATGACAGTGAAACATTGCTCAGGTTCCCCTTTGTGGGTTGTAGTGTGGCATAGTGGATTCTAAGGTGTCTTAAGGCTGTTCTACCAGAGGGCAGAAGGCATTTTGGGCCTGAAGAATTTCAAGCCATTTCCTCTTTCCTCTTGATTCAAAGGAAGAGAAAGCTTTAAATTATGCAGGGACGAAAAAAGTATCTAAGAATGCAAAGGAAAAGAGAAAGTGGCTTAAGCTATGTCTGATTCAGTCCCCCTCAGCTCCATTAAGGGTACCTTGGTGACAGGTAAGTTTGTGACTATCAGTAATTATCTTGGCCACTTTCATGTTTGATAATAACAGAAGTGCCAGGAGAACAAATAATCTGGTGGCAGACGCTGATTTTAAGGATGAATATTCTTTGCAGTATTAGATAGGAACACCAGATACCAAAGTCAGCATTACCTGATGTGCTATTGGATTAGACTTTTTTACTGTACCAGATGTTAAATCAACAGAGAGATTTTGCTTACCAAAGCAAGCTGACAAAACAATGTTTCATAAAACACTTAGAATTGTATACCTTGGCAAAAGTTTCTGCAATGGAAGACGACCAAGTCTGACTTCCTTCTTTCATAGATTGCCAGGTGGCATCTCCCACACATTCAGTCTGGTCACATTATTTGAAAATATTTTTGAACAGAAGAAAGATATTTTTTCTTTCTTTTAATATCTTTATTAAATATTGTCAAACAGCCCTAGTTTTGCTAACACAATACAATAAGGGTTACTTTTTAAAATTAATTATACAAAAGGATTCATTTCAGAATTTCATTAAATCCTGGCTAAGAAAGATGATTTATACTGCCCAGAAAAGACTCCATTAGTATAAGACTACATTCATTCCCTGTATTGAATGAGCTGCTGGGGGTAATTAGATAAAGCAAACAAAATCAAGCCAATCCACAGGTGTCTGCCTATCCCTGGAAGGACCTACTGTATGTGGCAACCTGGAATGGGGAAGGAGACAAGGCTGACAGAGACTGCACAAAAATCTCTGTCTTTGTCTGTGGCTGGTACCATCCACCACAGCAACCCCAAGCCTTTCCCTTCTCCCAGAGCCAGCTCAGGCATGGAGATGTCCTCACTCGCTGTGCTTGCTAGGCATGCACCACATAAGACATCAGCTCAGCCCTGGCACTTCTCTGGGTTCCTTTGGCATAACTGAGGTCAGGAGCTTGTGGCAGGAGGGCTGCATGGGAGGGGAATGTATGAGGGGCACAGGGAAGTTGCAGCTGGCCAAAGTGGACATTGCTGACTGCTGGGGTGATGCTATTACTTGGCAACCCAGGAAGTTTCTGCTGTGACAATATTGTGTACAATCATCAGTACACCAGTTACAGTAACCCCTGTTTTTATTTCTGCAGGAGAAATCATCCTCAGAGCTCCTGCTCTCTGGGGTGTAGAGGGGAGCAGGGAGAGTTGATGAAACTCTGCATTTACCAAGTCACTATGGAAATGGTAAATTCATAAACCTAATATTATCCTTTTGGATGGGAAGATCCATGGGTGCAGTTACTGACTATGCAGGTGGTGAAACTGAATCAAATAGTGGGCAATGGAATGAGCCAAAAGCACTTTCCATTGACAAATTAAACAAATTAGATTAAATAAATAAAGCATTTATAAAAAAAAGAAGTAAAAATTGATGTGTATAGAATGTTCATCATGGTTTTTCATTCTTCCCTTCATTCTTCCTCTTTCCTACCATTGTTTATTGTTATCCTTTTCTGTGCTAAGCCCAGGTTATGCTGTAAGATCTTTTAGTTACTTAAGATGCATGCTTCATGTGGTATATAAATATATGAAGACTCACACTGGTCAATAGTGGGTGCTGTCTCAGTGTGATGGAAAAGAGTAATTTGATGTGGAAGAACACAGGTTCAGAGGATTGGAGCCAGTAAACCTATCTTCGCAGGGATTACAGCACTTCTGATAGAGATACCCACAGCTCTGCAACCTTCAACAAGCATGTTACCCCTGCATCAAATGAGAGCACAGCAGAGTTAGGCAGTTGGGAGAGTCCCCTCTACTCAGCACTGGTGAGGCTACACCTTGAATCCAGTGCTCAGTTTTGGCCCCTGGAGTGTGTCCAGAGCAGGGCAATTAAGCTGGTCAAGGCCTGGAGTACAAGTCTTATGAGAAGCTGATGGTAGATCTGGGGCTCTTTAGCCTGGAGAAGACCTATTGCTCCTTAAAACTACATGAAAGGAGGGTGTAGCCAGGTGGGGGTTGGCTTCTTCTGCCAGGTAACAAGAGAAAATGGCCTCAGGTTGGACCAGGGGAGGTTTAGGTTTGATATTAGGAATTTTTTTTTTNGCCTGAAGAATTTCAAGCCATTTCCTCTTTCCTCTTGATTCAAAGGAAGAGAAAGCTTTAAATTATGCAGGGACGAAAAAAGTATCTAAGAATGCAAAGGAAAAGAGAAAGTGGCTTAAGCTATGTCTGATTCAGTCCCCCTCAGCTCCATTAAGGGTACCTTGGTGACAGGTAAGTTTGTGACTATCAGTAATTATCTTGGCCACTTTCATGTTTGATAATAACAGAAGTGCCAGGAGAACAAATTATCTGGTGGCAGACGCTGATTTTAAGGATGTATATTCTTTGCAGTATTAGATAGGAACACCAGATACCAAAGTCAGCATTACCTGATGTGCTATTGGATTAGACTTTTTTACTGTACCAGATGTTAAATCAACAGAGAGATTTTGCTTACCAAAGCAAGCTGACAAAACAATGTTTCATAAAACACTTAGAATTGTATACCTTGGCAAAAGTTTCTGCAATGGAAGACGACCAAGTCTGACTTCCTTCTTTCATAGATTGCCAGGTGGCATCTCCCACACATTCAGTCTGGTCACATTATTTGAAAATATTTTTGAACAGAAGAAAGATATTTTTTCTTTCTTTTAATATCTTTATTAAATATTGTCAAACAGCCCTAGTTTTGCTAACACAATACAATAAGGGTTACTTTTTAAAATTAATTATACAAAAGGATTCATTTCAGAATTTCATTAAATCCTGGCTAAGAAAGATGATTTATACTGCCCAGAAAAGACTCCATTAGTATAAGACTACATTCATTCCCTGTATTGAATGAGCTGCTGGGGGTAATTAGATAAAGCAAACAAAATCAAGCCAATCCGCAGGTGTCTGCCTATCCCTGGAAGGACCTACTGTATGTGGCAACCTGGAATGGGGAAGGAGACAAGGCTGACAGAGACTGCACAAAAATCTCTGTCTTTGTCTGTGGCTGGTACCATCCACCACAGCAACCCCAAGCCTTTCCCTTCTCCCAGAGCCAGCTCAGGCATGGAGATGTCCTCACTCGCTGTGCTTGCTAGGCATGCACCACATAAGACATCAGCTCAGCCCTGGCACTTCTCTGGGTTCCTTTGGCATAACTGAGGTCAGGAGCTTGTGGCAGGAGGGCTGCATGGGAGGGGAATGTATGAGGGGCACAGGGAAGTTGCAGCTGGCCAAAGTGGACATTGCTGACTGCTGGGGTGATGCTATTACTTGGCAACCCAGGAAGTTTCTGCTGTGACAATATTGTGTACAATCATCAGTACACCAGTTACAGTAACCCCTGTTTTTATTTCTGCAGGAGAAATCATCCTCAGAGCTCCTGCTCTCTGGGGTGTAGAGGGGAGCAGGGAGAGTTGATGAAACTCTGCATTTACCAAGTCACTATGGAAATGGTAAATTCATAAACCTAATATTATCCTTTTGGATGGGAAGATCCATGGGTGCAGTTACTGACTATGCAGGTGGTGAAACTGAATCAAATAGTGGGCAATGGAATGAGCCAAAAGCACTTTCCATTGACAAATTAAACAAATTAGATTAAATAAATAAAGCATTTATAAAAAAAAGAAGTAAAAATTGATGTGTATAGAATGTTCANTTTTTTTTTTTTTTTTTTGTGGAAAGAGTGGTCAGGTATTGGAACAGGCTGCCCAGTCAAGAGGTTGAGTTACCATCCATGGAGGTATTTAAAAGGGGTGCAGGAGGGGCACTTATGGACATGGTTTAGTGGTGAACTCAGCAGTGCTGGGTTAATAGTTGGACTCAATGATCTTAGAGGCCTTTTTCAACCTGATGATTCTCTGAGTTTCTTTCTCTAGTTAATATTTATCTTGCAGAGATGGTGGAAGATCTGGTTATCCAATGATTATAGCACTACAGCTCCAGAATGCTATTCTTCATTGTCCTGGAATAAATTTGGCTGGGTTCAGTGGAGTTATTTTTATTTTCACTGCCAAAGCAGTACCACTCTGTCTCTCTCCTCTCCATCAGTTCAGTACCCTCTGGATTATTATGGACTCATGCTTCCCATCAAAGTCTAGCAAGAGCCCAGGATTTTTTTTAAAGCATGTCCCATCAACTTAGTGGAGATTCCCAGTCCTTTTGTACAGCTAATTTGGAAGAGCCAGACTCAAAAAGCTTCTGTGCTGTTATAAACCAATATTTTTAGAGACAGTTGTAACTTATTGTACCCATTTGGCTGCCTGTCACTGTTTCTCATGTTGAAACCATCTTGAGATCCACAAACGTACTTCAGTGCTAGAGCTGCTGGTGGATGGGAATAAAAGAAGTTTTGTTTTCTTTCTCTTTTCTCAGGTGTGTTAGCTAACAGGTTTCAGATTCCTATTATCGTCAGGATAAATTGTACTTTAATATGGTTTAGTTGGCTCACTCCTAGGACTCATGTACACTTCATAAGGCATATTAAAACATTACTTGCTAAGCCTGCACCAGAATATATAATATAGTAGTTAAAATGAGTTAGCTAACACATTTTTGAGAAAAATGCCACTTCTACTGAAGCCAAGACATTCTGTTAATGAGTTGAATATTCCTTCTAGCTCTTTCTGCAGCAAAGGGAAAATAGTTTTTACATTGTCCAGACCTCTGGCATGGGCTCACACAATAGGAGAGGCAAGAAGACTGGCCCATGGGACTGTGTGAGGAGATGGAGTGACCCCTGCCCTGCAGGGCTCTGTGCTGGGCCATGGCTGAGTGCTCGACAGCAGCTGAGCCTTACAGGAGGATGGAAACAGGGCCAGGTGCCTTTGGCTGGAGCCCTGCCATGCCACACATGGGACCATGCTGGCTGCAAGGCAACCACCTGTCCCAGTCTGACCCTTTTTCTGGAACACCAGGAGAAGCTGAGACACAGCACTGTAAAAGCACCTCAAGAGGACAATGATGGCCTGGGCATATTAGGATGGTGGGTCCTCCATAAAATGAATGAAACACAAGAGGTCTAGCTGCCAAACCTGATGGCAGTGCCTGATCTGATGTCTGCTGAAATTACTAGAAAGATGCCATGACCTGCCTTGGTGAAAGTGGCAGTGATTGTAAGGAACCCAGCTTGGATGCTTTCTGTCAGACCTGTTCCCCCAACAGCTCCCACCCATGAAAGCTTGATTTCTGGAAATCTTGAACTATGAAACCAGACCTCATCCTCTTCTGCCATTTCTACTGCTCACCAACATCTTGAGACCACCTCCCCCCCACCAGCCCCTTAAGTCTAACTGACCTCTGGTTTGCTTGAGCTCCCCTCAAGAAAAACTTATGTTTGCAGGTTTTTATATCTGGTGAAAGGGCCCTTGGTATTTTCATCACTTTGTACTATTTTACTTCAGGGTTGGTCTGTTGTTTTTTTGGCTATATTTACAAATTCCAGCAAGCTATCCTTAAGAGAAAGGTGCTTTTTACAAGTCTCCCATTCAGCATTCATGGCACAAATCATGGAAATTCCTTTAGGCTATGCTGGTGCCAGACTCTGTGCCTCCCACTTTTATGTATGCTTAATGAAATGGATCTATTTTCTTATGACCAAACTATCTTGGTTTCAGTCATATCAGGGATGAAATACAATTGCATTAGTAATCCCATATGTGCAGTGCTTGATCTTTTTCTCTCTGTTTCTTTAGGATCTTTTCCTGCCTTGATGAGGAACTTTTTTCTTTTCTCTTCAGCTGCTCTTTTCTCCCCTTTTAGACTTTTTCCTGCTGCTTCTCCCTCCTTCTTTTCCCCTCCCCCGTTTACACTTAACCTTCTGTTTCTCCTAGTGTCCTGGCAGGAAGGATATAATGCAATCGCTGCTATACAGTGACAAAAGTAAATATGTAGCTCTGAGTAAGTGCAACAGGGTCGAACAGCCTTTTTGCAATATGATACCGCATAATCTGCTTCCCTTCTAGAGATAGTTACTTGAATGTTAAAGAGTTGTAGCTCCACTGCTTTTACAACTCAATAGTTTTTGACTGTACTTTTCTTTTGCTTTGCATAAAGCAGTTCTTTTACTGGGGCTGCTTCTGAAACTCTCTTCCAGATTAAATCTGAAGTGGGAATAAAAGGCATGGGTTTGTGTTTCGGATGATTTGCTCGTCTTTTGAATATCCGTATGTTTTTCTGCACGTAGGAGGAAAAAGGAAAGCTGGATAATTTATGTGTGGTAAAGCCACACGCACACACAGAGACACAGGAAGGCTTCTAACGCTAAATCCTTATGACTAAGCACCCAACACAGTAAGCATTCTTTTAAAACAACTGCTAGTGGCATGTGGGCTTTTTAACTTTCCCAAAGAAAATAACAAAAAGTAAAAATTTTCAAAAGAGCCTACATGACTTGGGGGTCTACATTCCACTGAAAATAAATGGGAATTCTGCATCTCAAATTCCCTGTCACTTGTGAAAAATTAGCAGTACTGAGTAGTGCCACAGTATTTTATGTGTCTCCTACAAAGGAGTGCCTTTAACGTGCAACCAGAAGTTTAAATGATGGGTGAGCTATTTTACATAACCAGTTAAATAGGACTAGTTTAGTTACCTGCTTTACAAAAACAGATGCTTTTTAGTACCAGTGAATTTCATGCATTAAAGGTACAGGATGACTGGTTCAAATTCACCTGGGCCAGGGGACAGGATGTGGGTGTGGGCACATTTTCTTTGGCTGTAAACTGCCTTCCAAGATCATCTCCTGTGCACTCGCGCGTCCCCCACGCCACAGTTCACTGTCACCCTGCATTGTGCTGATACAACTCTCTGGGAGGCTGCACTGTAAACTCATCATTAAAAATTAGCCTCTAAAACCCTCATGTTCTCTCATTTCCTTGACCATTATATAGCACAGCCTCACAGTTGTATTGGCACATATCAGAAAGAGATAAACAGCAATCCAAGAGCAGGAGCTTATGGGAAAAGTGGGATTGGCAACATCTCTAGTCTCCTTCCGAGTCAAATAAAATGTAAACCATGGAACCACACGCAGAAGTCACAACTGCATCGTTATTCTTCCAGCAGCAGTACTAAAGAGGCCCTCCTCCCAGGTTCTAATTACTGTCTCTTCGCTGCTCTTTCAGTTTGCCAGGCTGCATGGTCACAGAGATCAACCAGCTAATCCAGGTTTCAAATGTATTAATAAGGAAATTATATATTATGTGTATAAATAAACAAAACAAAATAAACAAAGAAAAAATGGACAAATGAAATACAAGTAAATTATAGCAAGCAAAAGATAAATAATTATACAGATTTTACCTACTTGCACTGGAGTTTTTTTCCTCTCAGATGCAGCAAATGATGGGGAAGGGGAAACAGGAGTGGCTAAACCAGCATTACTTGTAAAACATAAGTCTTCATAAAAGTCACTGATGACAATTCATATTGATTTTAATGGTACAGGTTGAATTCCTGCATTTTGCAACCTTTGCAGTATATTCCTGGGAACAGTGGCAGAAGGAAGAGTTGTGGGGTAGGAGAGCTAGAATGGCTGAAGGGGAGGGAAGCAGAACACTGAGATTTCCTAAGAGATTGTGTTGGGTTTTATCTTTAAAGGGAATATCCTTTCTGAAATACAAGCATCTAAACTACTTCTACTATTCAGGAAGCATCTGAATTTACATGACAAGGAGTGAGGTAATGTCTTAAAGCAAAATAAATGTAAAGCAGCTTAGAGTTTCAGCAATTTCTTTCTCTGAAGATGACACTACACACTGAAGTGTATCAAGTGCTGAGGAAGACAAACTTTTAGTCCATGTTGATTTGCACAGTTTTAGCAGCTGCAGCTGTGTACCACATCTACAGAGGGTCACACACACCAGAGAATAAAGCAAAAAATTATAACCCCACCAGGAAACAGAATAGATCCAAATTCTGCACTAATGAAAGTGACACCAAATAACTCTCACCTAGTAAGCTAAAGATGAAACCCTTTAGCCAAGAACCTAATTTATGGGCTAAAAGTGTCTCCTCAAAGCTCGGATTTCTGTGGCACTGCTTTTGTGAAACGCAAGACCTGTGTTGTGTAAGCAGGATTAGACCTGGAGCCTTATTTCAGCAGATTCATAGTTCTAAGTAATATGGAGCTATTTCAAAGTTCAGGCCCATAAGAAATCCTACAAAAGATGTAATCAGATGCAGATGCTAAAATTTTCGAAGTTAAATCCTTTGTTACCAACTCTGGGAGGAGCCTTGAGTATTACAAACAAGCACGATAAAATAATAAAAGCCACAGTTCTTGAATTCACATGGCACTGTGAAGGTCCCATTTGGCAGTAAAGGCATTTGCTATCCATCCTGGTTGTGAAGAAAAAAAATCTTGAAAATGGAACTTTAAAGAGTGAAGTATCAGCAAACAAAACATATTATGGAAAACAGAACTAGCTCTTGTTCAAGTTGGTTTTAATCTCAAAATTATTAAGTCAATCTCCGTATTTTGTTGATTCATGGATTTTGGACAGATGGAGTTGGAAATGCCTAGTCTGGCAACAAATCTTGTTAAAAAACAAAACAAAAAAGGGCCACTACTAAGGTTGGATCTGAGGATCTTCTAGATATTCACAAAACTGTAGACATTGAGCTTTCTCTTTGGTATGCCATTTATTTAGATGCTTAAATATACATTTCAAGATCCAATGTAAGGCAACTAAACTGCAAATACTGGCTATGGGTAGCATAACACAATAGGATGGGAAAGAATGGAAATTTTATACTGTTTTTTATTATATATATGTTTTTATTAATCTGATGCCTGTTTGATTTATTTTAGATATATCCTCTTTCAAATACAGCCACAGAAGCCACAAAGTGTGTTCTGCAGTGAAACAGAGGTTGGAAAAAGAGAGGTGAATAAAAAAATTATCTGGTGTGATAAAATAACAATTGGAATAGGAATAATGTGATGTGGCAGGTTCTCTGAGGCTGGAAGTTTTTCTGTGTCACAAACCCAGCATGTTGTGGCTGCTACCCAGGAACAAATAAAGGGAAAAGCAGAACCAACCAAGTGGGGAAGAAAGACACTCCAGGCTTGCAAAGATTGTGACTCTACCAAACAAAGCAACAGTGGTTTGTGCAGTACAGGAGGAGTGGATCAGAGCCAGGGCTGGGGCCAGCCCCAGGGAGCAAGAGCAGTGTTTGTAGCAGTGGCACAGGAGATCTGGGAATGGGAATGTGTCCCAGCAGCAGCAGGTGAAGAGCCTCCTAAGTGGAGAGGAAACTTAGATGAAGTGAAAAATGGATGAGTGAAGATGATGTTGACACTTACAATAACAGAGACTTTCAAAGGTATAAAAGTAGTGTAAAGTGTACAGAGAAAAAAATATATAAGAGGGCTCTTATCTCTGGAGCAACCAGAGCTGTCTGGGTGTCATGTTTCTGAAGTCTTCAAGTTTAGAAAAAAATACATTGGGAAACAGAGAAAAAAGAACTTTATCATGGATGAGGAGTGACATTTATTTATTATTTATTTTTTATTTTTTAAGTGTTTGATTCCACTGCAGTGATCGGAGCTGTGGGCTTACGACCTGAATTATTTAAGCAAAGAATTGACCAGTGAGTAGCTTCATATTACAGTCATATCCTGTTCTGAAACATTGGAATCCTCAGCAATAATTCCATGGTTTTTAAGATACAAGTAATTTTATAGGTAAGGTACCTTTTCAGAGGCAGAACGATGTCTGTACATGTGGGTGTGTAAAGGTGCTCATCATTTAAACTCGGGGCAGTGTTTTGCAAATGTACAGCACTTCAGTTACTGGATATGCAAACTTGAAAAGGGCCACCTTCTTTTTTCACCATATGCTCAAGCAACGAGTAAGAGAAACACATACAAACAAGGTGGAAGAAATGTCACTTAGAAATATCACCTGCCAGCACACTACAGAAGGAAGGAGAGGGGGAAAGAAAGATAAGAAGTGAGAGACAGCATAAGCAAATAAAAAGGCTTACTTGCAAAATGAAGAGATGAAGAAGGTACTAAACAAATCTATCTGCTACAAGGCAAGTTAATGTGACTCCTGAGGAGCTTTATTTACGTGATTGGCCTTTACATGCCAGCTAATCCTTCTAGACACTGACCTTGTCAGCAGTGTTTGTGTACTTTGAATAAGAATACAGACTGTTCTTTTAAATGATATCTCCAGCATGGCTAGATGAGAGTTTTGCATGAGCGTTACACACGTAAATGGCCCAGGGCATGTTCCCCTTCCCACAGTGGGGTACAGCTCTCTGTGTTCATGCTGCAATGCCAACAAGCCCCCTCTGACTCCGGAGAGCTGTGGCACTGCAGCACAGCTTTTGGCTCCCGAGTCATTGTGCCAGAGAGTATAGACACCAAAACAGGCTGTACAGCAAAGAACTTCTGTCTCAGGCAGCTGGAATAAAATTACACCTGGGAGTGTGCTGCAGACATGTTTTCACAAAGCACACTACAACTCAAATATTTCTGCGTGTTGGAGACAGCCAGGACAACTGCAGCACAAGCTCAAATCTGAACTCCCATGTGATACAAGTAAAGAAGGCCCCATAATACCCTTTTTCTCTAACCTGATGAGGAGTAAAGCTTTGAGTTTGGCAAATCAATATCAAAGCCCAAGTTATGCAAAAATAAACCAAACCAAAACTCCAACAAACCAGAAGAGCTATGTATTACCAATTAAATGCTTTTCAAACTAATTCTGGAGCACAGATCCAGGCAGAAGAAAGAAGGACCTTGATGTTTGGAAAATTAAAGATGCCCTAAGGAAGCACTGCGCAAAATGCCTTATACAGACATTAATAAATGTTAGTCAAAAATGCCAATAAATTGACTTTCCGGACTCTTAAAAATTCTCTCTGAAAAAACAATGTCAACCAACAAGGCATTGTTTTAATAAAAGGTAATAAGCCACAGCCTGTGGAATGTTTCAGATATGAAGCTACTTCAACTGTTCATGGAATAATATAAAAAAATCCACATTGTATGAGTGCCTATCCAGACACAGTCAGTGCTGCTACTTGACCATAGTTTAATTTAATGTTTAAACAAGCTGAGACCAGTATAACTTTACCACATCCCAGGCAAAAGAGCAAAAACACAGTTATGATCTGCAACATGTTTTCTCCAAATATCAAAATGTGAAAGGGGTAGCTTCAGATCAATTATTGCTTTCCCAGCAAATTATTTCCTCTGTGATAACTACTAGAAGTAGGAAGACTAATTTTAGCTGGAAAGTTCACAGAATCTTACAGAGTCGCAGCCACAGTCACAGCTAATTTGAGGCAGAGAAAGTGAAAACACTGTCAAAATATAAATGCTTCCTTCAGCTGATTCATTAGTTTGCATATCATAACAAGGACTTTGTGTTCTTGGGTAAGGTTAGTGCCTCGAGGACATCCTGCAGATGTGTGCATTCCCAGTCTGAGTTTCTTTAATTTGTTATGCAAACATCAATTCTTTCTAAATACTGCAAAAGGGAGGACTTTTTATTGCAGCTAAAAACCATCAGCATTAAAAATAGCTATTCCTGTGATGCTGCTTTTTAGGAGGAAGGAGAACACCATATTCTAAACAGATGTTTACTCATTAACAAATGGTTTATTTCTCATTAGGAGAGGTTTAATTGGCAGACAAACCCTGACACAGCTAGCAAGTGAACTCGGTAAGTCCTGCTCCAAGCCAGGAGGCCTGGCATTTTTGACACATTAACTATTTTTCTCCTCAAGGAAACTCTGAACTTTGAAAACCCTAAAGAGCCTAAGAGCAGAAAAGCCTGAGGCTGGCTTATTATTTCACTTTTTCCCTTTTTCTTGTGCACACATATTTTAAAGGCATGGAACAAGGACAGAACTAGCAGCGGAGAGCTGTGATTTGGCAGAGCTCAAAAAGGATGAAATTTGGGATTTTTTGCCTTAGAATGGCAGCTGTGGCAGCTCCCCTGCAAGCAAGGCAGTGCCCAGCTGTGCTTTGGATTAAACAAAACCATTTTGGTGGTCAGCTTGCTCATGTTACTTTACCCAGGCTGTCCTGCCATGGGTTTTTTATTTCTCTGAGCCAGGCAGGAGGACAGGAGTGAGCAGACAGGCACCCACAAGGCTGCAGGATGTGCCTTGGGAGGCTTCCATCCCAGCCACCTGATTCCCTGGCCTCTCCCCATTAAAACCCAGCCACTGGCTTGCTGGGGGTCACTCACAGCTCCCCACCACCCTTAAAAGGCCCCCAAAGTTGAGAGAGGGAGGAGAAAGAGCGGCAAGGATTTCTTTGGTGGCCTCTGGGGGGCTGCTTCAGGCCAAATGAAGCTTGGACCAAATACTCTGCTTTGGGTGATAATGGCAGGGGCTTTTTTGTTCTTTTTGTTGAGGTGCATGAAATGTGGTCCCCACCTGGTATTTAGTTTCAGATCAGCAGGATGGAGCAGGAGGCCAAGCCCAGTAAGGTTCTGGGGGCTTCCAGATGGCTTTGGGAGCACCAAAGAGCCATCGGTCTGGGGAGGTCCTGATCCCTTTTCCCAGCCCACGTGAAGAAGAGAACAAAGACAGTTTGGTTCTCTCAGGGATTAATATTGTGTCATTTGATGCTGAGCTCCTCAACCTGACTGAGGGACCCTGATTAAGTGACCTGAGGGCAGGACCTTGTCCTCTAAGCTCTGACTTCAGGGCACCTCTGCCACTGCTCATGCACCAGTGAAAATCAGAAAGACTTCTCCTCTCACCTGGGTGCTGTGAGCCCAGCTGGTCTGTAGGCCTCATCCACAGGGTTTATAGGCCTCCAGATAATTTGCCAGGAAAATGAAAGGAACCCACAGGGTCTGCCAGGCTTTCTGCTTCCAAGAGAGACAAGCCTGAAACACCAGGTGCTGGCTGTCCTGCTCCATCAGCCCTGCCAGATGCAAGCACAGTCAGCTGATGAGGGGGCAGTGAAGAACGCAAACAGCCCACACGCCCAGCCCTGACCCGCCATTCGCCTTCTCCTTCTCCTTTTGTTCTGTGGTCTTATGGACAACTTCCCTGCAGAGGCAAATGAAACAGTGGAGATGCTGGAAGGGTCCTGACAGGAGTTTGACAGGAGGAGTCTGTGGCATTAATGGCAGATCTGAAGAAGGAGGGTGGATGCAGCAAGAACAGTATGGTGATGCTTTAAAAGGTCATGGTGCGTTGCTGGACTGGGCATATTCCTGCCTCAAGACCCACAAGTGGAACAATCCCATTATAGTACAACCCAACTTCCCACATGAAAATGAAAGATTTAATTTCACAGATTCATGTAATATATTTAATGATATTTTAAGGATAAATCTGTTAAATTTTGTGTAATACTCCTATTTTATAACAGGGGTCTTCTATGTTTCAGAAGTGTCGAGCAGATTCCAGGGACAAATAGCATTCTGCCACATTTATGGCACCTTGTAATGACTCCCTGATCAGTGAACACTGTCCCAGTGAGGAGATCTAATTAGTTTTGGAGTCAGTGAGCAGTGACAGGCAAAAGCATGCACTGAGCCAGCCATACACCAATAAGCCCAGCTAAATCCTATATAAGTAACCTGTAGAGGACATTTTTATTTAAAGAATGATGAATTATTCACTGTTCTCTTTTTGTCTTCCCTCATGTTTCTTGGAAATGCAATTGCAGAAATACAGTCTCTTGCCCAAATTCCATGATTCTGTGAGCGATTGAACTAGATGATCTTCAAGGTCCCCTTCCAGCCCAAGCCATTCTATGATTCAGTGGTCTGTGCTGTACTCTGGGCTCTGGGTGTGATGTGGCACCAGGCTGGTCATCAATACATGCAGCTCACACTGGCTGCAGTTGTTCTTCCAAAGCAACTTCTGCAATTGTGAATAGCTGGAACACAAAAGCCATCTGGAAAGAGTCTTATCATCTCAGCTTAGTCCATTAAGTGCATATAGTGA
>VYZP01046804.1:0-21328 GCA_013400635.1 Hypocryptadius cinnamomeus | reverse complement strand
TGCATATAGTGACAGGTGTATATATATATATATATATATGTATAGTGGTGCTACTGCCACTGAACCTTGCTGTGTTTAGGAATTGATTTTCACTTCCCTTCTCATGAAAGCTTTGCATAATTGCGCTTCTTATTAATTTCTTTGACAGTTTTGGTTAACACAGGAGACTAATTTTTCATTAAGTCAAATTTAAATCTTATTCACATGAAGGATTTGAAAGTTGGAATAAAAAATAAGGGTAGAAGGCAAGTTAATTGTCACTAAATCTGGTGAGTAAAGAAACTTCTATATAAGGCTGGTTAGCTGGCTATTTCAAAAAAATCTGAATTAGTAAGGACAGGCAAACAAAATTATATCCTTACCATAACAATTGACCAAAATGCTGGTCTTCTAAAATTGTAGAGAAGTAGAGGATCCTAATAAACATTTAAAAAGAAAGACTTCCCATATTTCTTTTTTTTAACTGTAGCATGTGCTCAAACAGCTTTTCTTTTACATTGTGAGTAATTAGTAATATTCTTCCAGTGCTGTAAGAATTATAAAATTTAAGGATTCCCTGGGCATGGCACAGCAGCTAGAGTGTAGGCTTGCAGTTGGTAAGACTGATCCTAATCTGATAAGGCATAAATAGGAATTTGGCCCTTACCAATGTCACCCAGCAGTACCCTTCCTCTGCCACCACAAGGCTGGCATGGCACAGAGACCCCAGCACTGGGATGCTTGCTCCCTTCTTCAGTGGTAGGTCAATGGTGTTCCACAACACTGACCAGCTGCTTTCTCTGTCTGAAAAGTTTTTCTCTAGTGCCCCAAGCACGCTCCCAAGGCATTGGCATAATCAGAATGACTCCAACTGCATCTTGCAAGACACCTTATCCTTCATGTTCTTCTTCTGACAGTCGATAACTGGTCTTTTAAAATCATTCTGCAGTCTGTGCCTTAGAGTGCCAAACAGTCTCCTGGGCTGGGAGCTCCTACTGCTCCACTGCTGCTCCCTTGATATGTCTCAGGGAATCAGCATGCCAGGCTCTTTCAAACTTGAGCTCCCAAACACATTTTCAGGAGAGCAGGGAAATACAATGGCAGTCTTCCCACGAAGACTAAATGCTTTGAGGAGGAGCATGTTGTTAGGTATTTCACAGCAGACAGAGCCGGTTGGTTTTTTGTGGCAAGCGTGCAGAGAGGGATCAGGCAACCTGGAATTTTGGGATGTTTCGGTTTGTAAACCATATCTGAAAAAGAGGTAAGAGTTGCTTCTTTCTGGTTGTTCTTTTTCTCTTCACCCATTCTCTCTCATTTCCTTGTCACAAGATACAAAGATCCAAGGAACATATCATATGCTGCTGGAAATAACTGTAAAACTCCAGGACAAGACATCTGTGAGTCAAAGTATTCAGTAGAGGTTCTACAGTGCTGCACAGCTGATTTAGAAATAAAACCCAATGTACAAGTTTGCTAGCCATATACTGAGATAGAAACAGGATTTTAAGATAATCACAGCTCAATACTTTTAGGCTCAGGATGGAAAAAACCCTTCTTTCTTTCCATAAAAACTATGTTTCCAATTTTTTTCTTCCCATGGGAAGTCAGTTACAATACCATATTGTAACAGGTTAGTGTTAAAGCCAGGTAATGACAGTGCAAAGGCAATTTTCCTCTAAGAAATACCATCCCCTGCATCTCTGTGAAACTACATTATCCAAGGGACACAAACTCTGATATTAATATACTGTCATTTAATTTAAGAAAGGTCTGATGGGCCTGACACAACCCCCACCATAGTCTTTCCTATTAATGCAAGATATTGCCTTGAGAAAAACACTTACTGCAGCATTTTGAACCCTGTCTGTATTATTTTAAGGCAAGACAGAGTATGATTGTCTTTCAGTTAATGATGTGGCAGGGGGTGGCTTTTTGCCAAGGTTAGGTTAGACTCCTTTTAAGTTGGAGCCTTTAAGATCCACCTGGACAAGCAATAATTAAAGGGAATAGCAAATTAAGTGTATTAGGAAGGGGAAATGATTTACTAACCAAGGGGAGAAATAATTTATTAGAAAAGAAAACTTTTCCTTTAAGCCGAGAGAGTCAAATTACCTCTTCCACAAATCATTTGCTCTGTTGTTGGTAACCCAATTTTTTAGCTTTTCCTCCTCCACAAAAATCCTCCTGACCCACAAGTCTGTGGCTACTTCTTTCCCTGGGGCACTGTTCCCTGGCTTAGAGAGCCCATCCTGACACGTGCTTGCTGTGTCGGCTCAGTGAGACTTTCATTTTCCCTGCAAAACTATTTTGGGACAGGGTGGAGAGATGGAGAAGAAAGCTGGGGAAAGCATTTTTGGACAGACCCTACATGTTCTCCAATGACAGAAGTAGTGAAAGAAACCTAGACAGAGCAGCCTGATGGAGAGTACTCCCTTGAGGCTCCTGTTCATGCACCAAGCCAAAAACATGGAGTTTAAGTCAACGGACTGAAACTGGAAAGCAAGAAGTCAGAAATCAAATGGGGGCAGGCTGTTGTACTTTTCTAGCAGATGAGCAAGAGCAATACTTGAGTCATCCCAATCACTGTTTATTCCTTTTAAAACATTTTTTCTGTAATGTATTATTGGGTCTTGCACCATAGTTACAAGTGAGACCCCAGGATCAATAACAATTAATAACCCCCACATTTATTAAAATTCAGCCACAGTGGCACAGCATAGCATGCAATTATAAACACAAAACAGATGCAACACCATCTTCTCTATAGTCAGCGAAGATTGCAATCTGCAAAACCATGGAAATTTGTGTCCTTGATTTAATGGTTTAAAATGCAGGAAAGCTGTTTACATTCACTGTCAAAATGTTTGCATTACATATGCTCACTGCCCCTGTAGTGGAAATATTTTTCCACTAGCATTGCAGAATAAGCACAAAATGAAGATGCACTGCTCTTACTAACAAAATGCTGGCATAATGCAGTTTCACCTCTGCTAAAATATTTGTTAGTGACTCATCACACTGCACTATTTGTTCCCTTTACCTTGGATAGACTTCCTGAGAAATTTAGTGTTATGCACATATTTTCAACACTCCACTGATCAGATAGCCTTCTGTACAGTGCTACAGACACTGTTTTCATGTCCTAAAAGCATTAGCAATATGGATAATTTTTTAAGCCCTTGATTGCAAACTTTAGATTACTCAAGTAAATATGGAAAAGGTGCAGACACCTTTCCTGGCACACATTTAGGAGCAATAAGGTAAGCTGGAAATTTTAATTTCTATCTTCAGTTAAAAGATAATGATGATTTTCAAGTCTGTACTCTAAAATCAGTACATCTGTAAAATCAGTAAAATCTGTACTTTAGAATTTAGGAATGCAAATCCCAAGGAGATTCAGTGGCATTTTTTAAAATCTCCAGCTAAGATATCAGTGAACACACATTGAAGACATATAATATTCTGCTACCAGAAAGTCTTTTAAATGTATATCTGGACACACAGACATAGTGTTGATAATGCTTACGTTAATAGCTATGAAACCCAGAGTTTCTCATAAGTCTGAAATAATTCATTTAATTTACATTTGCACTGTACAGACTTGCCTATCTTTTCTCATGTTTTCCTCAGTTTCTGTGGGACTATTCCCAAGATAAAGCCCATGCCCAAACTCAAGGTCATAGGGTTTCATACTAGCTGTAGAGCATGATTCAGACACTGTTACTATGTGCCAGATGGCAAATAATTTCTCTCTCCGGGTAAGCAATTGGTGTACCAATACACCAAAAAAAGGCAGGTATATTCCATGCAAATCATAACCAGATTCATTTATTTTTGTTAACTATAGCTGGATGTGCTAATATGTTTGATTCATCTTGTGCAACTAAATAAATGTATGAAATACATATAAATTATGAAATATTATGCAACAGTTTTCCACTGTTGAACCTTATGGAGAAAACTACATTATTTAGCCAAATGCACACTGTGAAGGATTTTTTTTGCAGTTTTTTTTGCTTAGCTTTTTTTACTGTGTGGTTTCTTTGCTTGTAAAAAAACAGAAGATGACTTACATCTGAGCATGTTGAGTGAATTCTGCAGATATTTTGGCTGCACTAAAGGTTTCTCTTGACTATGTTAAAAATTTTGTTGTCAAGAATATTTACTAACACGCTCTCAAGCCGCCATCCTGCAGCCAACCAGCATCTGTTAACAACAATTTGCCTTTGGTTAAATGCAAAAAAATTAAGCAAACAGTAATTTTTTCTAGTTAAGGCAAATACTGCTTGACTGGGAGAATCTTTCCCTACCTGGTTCGACCTTGTAAAAACAGGGTCTTTGGCCTCTATCTTCAAAAATTTGCATATAATTTTAGGGACTTGATTATTCCACAACAATCTGGCATTACAACATGCCTAAAATATATTATCTCCATCAGTCAAAGTACAAGATGGCTAGGATAAGGGAATGGTTGTTATCCACACATGGACGGCAACATGGATTTCTTCCACAGCTCTGTTTAACAGGAATGAATCAGGCTTTCTGTCTTTACAACTGGGCATCCACAGTGTGTGTTTTCACTGTGAACAGATTCAGTTAACAACTCTAATCTGTTCCTTGTGGGGTAGAACAGAATATTTTGGAGACTTTCATACTCCGTTTCTGAGGATGTCTAAACAATGTTCAAACACATACATATGCAAAAGTGCATTTTTTTCCTGTTTGCTGCTGCTCACATTACATGAAGATGGCACACATGTATTGAAACAAACGTGACTCATATTGGAATTGCACGTACACTCAGAACAATGCATTCTAACATGCTAAAAATGCAATCCCCGGAGACAAACATACTGAAATTGATCTTCAGCTGCTCAAAATACAAGTCAGTTCTTCTACATCTGAGTGAGCTGTTCTCTGACCTGACTGTCTTCTGACTTTGCTGGTGGAACATACTGGGGTGTTTCCAGAGTGTTTCTATTTCTCCTGTATTCAATCATTCAAGACACTCTCTGAAAGAAAAAATACCTTTTTTTTTAAATTATTCACTAATTTCTCATACTGAGATGTCCTAAATTATAGTACAAGCCTGGGATTACTAATTTAATTTTAGGTTAATCACCTTCTGACAGATCACAAACAGCCCTTTTCAGACAGTGTATGCCTATTTTCTATTTGTAGCATTTGTTTACTCAAAGCTTTTTCTCTTAAATGTTGGAAGATGCAGGGATACAGTTAAAGAACGTGGGTAATGTCTAAGGAGACCTGCACAAAAAGTATAAGATGAAAGCTAATTGGTTTGCAATTTTGCTGTGAATTCAAAACTTAGAGTAGGGTCACTAATTCTGTGGCCTTTCAACTCCTCTCAAGGTGATTTATGGGTTTGTGCTGAAACACTATAGCAGACTTAATGGTTTTGCATGGTTGAAGCATGAAATAAGGTGTAACCTGAGTGTTTTCACTGGATGTAAGTTTGTGTTTGGGAAAGTTAGGAGTCCAAAATTTCAGCCAAATTGCTACATTGTAAAACCTAATGTTACATGAGAACTTGGGGAAAAAAATCTAATTAATGGTTTTTCTGCAAATGCTACAAACTCATCAACATCAAAACACTTCGATTCATACTACTTTTATTTGTCTGACCATTCTAAAAGGAATCCAAAAACATCCAAGTCAGAGTCCTTCCATTATAGTCACATAGAAACTAGTTCACTTTTTATTTACAGCTTGATGGTTCAGAATATTCTTTACAGGGAGTGTTGTGAATTCAAGAACTTTCTGATCTAAAACCCCGTTTCCTTTTCCCTAAGTCCTCTAGCACACTGAAGGCTGCCATGGTCACCTTCTGGAGTTCAGGCACATAAACATTGGAGACCTTTAAGTTTTGACTGCTACTCATTCAGCAGCGTGATGCTGCAGGCTGCAGACTGCATCCTAAATACAAGAAGGAGACAGCATTAGAGATTTCAGTTGGGTTCAGAATATAGAAAACATTTCCAATCCCTAGCTGGAGTTCATTCTCAGCTGTGAAGCCAAGGAATATCCTAGGAAAGTACTCACTGTGAGGTGCTCCAACACTTAACACAGTAAGACCAAGACTTTTTGTTAGTTTTGTTGGTCTGTCAGGTTGTTCTCAGATTTTACCTAAGCAAAAAAATCCTTTAAATCCCTCACTTGGAGATTGGTAAATCCCATGCAGCCCTATTCTCAACCATTTCACATCCTTCCCTCCTTTGCATGATTCTCAAGAAGTACAAGACTTTGCAAGAAAAACAAAGAAAATAGCCAACTCAAATTCAGTTGGTCTCTGGGGCTACAGAACTCAACTGAATTTCCTTGATAACTTCATATAAATCCATTTTTGTAGCCACAAAATTCTATGATATTTAACTACTTGCATATCCCTGAGGGCTTTATGTACAGACACACCAAGGTCCTGAAGGCAGTATTTGAGAACAATATTTTCCCTATTTCATTGCAAGTACAGATGAAAAGGGTTGCTTTCAGATCTCTATCCCAGCAGTCTCCTCAAAACTCCAACTGAAAAACTTTTCCAACTGGTTTTTCCTTCTCTGTCAGCCTAGTTTATATGTGGCTAATATTGCATTTCTTAGCAAACCATAACATGCAATCCCTCTGTAAGCTAATGAGGAAGAGAAATTTATGAATTTCATATGCTTAAGTACATTCATAAATAAAAATCCATTTGTAATGCTCAGACAGATTTGTTGCTGAGAAGGTTTTATGCTGTAATGCAATTTTTAGTTACCCTTGGAAGCTGGAGCTTGTTAAAATCCTCAAAGTTTTCTAAGTCCAGACTATCAAATTCTAGCCATAATGGTGCTTCATTGGTTCAATATATGAAGAAGTAAGTCCTCAAAATAAAAATTCCCTTCCGTTTCTCTCATCAAAAAATGTTTAAATTGACATAAGCAACCCAGTGCTTTACAGAACAGAATCTGGGGATCGTACAAATAGCACATGGAGAGCCAGTAAAGACAGAGGCTATATGTGTTTTAAAAGATTAGAGGCAGAAAAGAAACAAACATATATTTAAAGATGTAACTCTGTTTATTTACTGGATGGCTCTGCTGTAAATGTTTTCCATTGCACTCTACATAGCAACAACCTGAGCATTCTCCCTTCTGTCGAGGTGGTATCCAAGTGACAAGCAGAACTATAGAATTAATAAAAATTAGATAGGGACCTGATTTAACTGTCTCACTTTTGCCAGCTAAAATAATTTCCTTCCAGAGCACAGAGTGGTTGTGATGGATTAACTTTTCTCTAATGAAAGTGGAACCTGTATCAAAAAGGAAATAAAGAAAAATTTACTACTCTGATGTTTGTGCATAAAATTAAAAACAGTGATGTGAATTATTGATCTGACCTGTTAATAGCAAATGTAAATTTCTTTCAGAAGAGCATTTCTGGAAAAAAAAAAAAAAAAAACCAAATCTTCCCTTCCTTACTACTATCTTTTGAAATGTTAATTGCAAGGATAAATTTATCCCAACCCAAAGCAACTTCATGGGTGCAGGGGATTTGGGAAACACAAGGCAGCTGGCAGGATAGGGATCTCTGTCTAAACTGCAGAACAACTTTGTCTGGTGAGGTTTGTCTATCAGTTTGATTTTCAGGCTTGATGTCAATAAACTGTCACTTAATGCTGTTTCATTTCTTTCCCCACTTATTAAGAGCATTCAGGATGACCTTCAAGCACTTGCTGGGACACACAGACATACACACACACACAAACATTGGTATATTGGTGTGTTTCATTGAGAAGTGTAGGTAGAGATATGCCAGTTTCTATGGTAACAACAAGACTTTTACATTAGTAACAGAAAAATAGGTGTTGAGATAACCTCTTAGAAATTGTCAGTGCTTTAGTTATTTCCAGTGCCAGACGCTGCTTTCAACTAATACACATTTAATTTGTAAATAAGGGTACAACCTTCTTTAGGAGTTAAACACTTTGCTGGTGTGTAACAGGTATGTGTTCAGAAAAAAATGCTGCAATGCATCAGAGGAAAAATACTCTGCAAGGAAAGATTTCTGCTTGCTGTAGGATTCTCATGGTATTATTTTTGTAGCATAGTGATTAATTTGTCACTCATCAAAAGAACTCACTGATGAATTGAAACATTAAGGAAAGTTCAAGCAAACATAATGAAACTGTATCTTGATTCATGGTTATTTTTTAAATTTTAATTTAACATGAAGAAATCCTACTTTTGGCAGGTTAATAGCTATCATGGCATGCTATTGTCATTATTTATAGTTAAGCCTGACATTTCCTAGGCAAAATAATTTGACCAGGCAAGGCTTCTGTGTGCTGCCTGAAATGGGTACAGGAGTTCTCCATAGAGGAAGATCCTAGCTGGAACGACTGTCTCAGATAGAGGAAAAACCAAGAAATAGTTCATGTGCACATCTTTCTTTCACAGAAGCTCACATTTTCAACCAGCTTTACAACTGGTGTAGAAGCTCCTGTTTCCACAGCCCACAGCCCAGAATCAGTAGGAAAATGGGCATGTTGAGACAGAGCAGGGAGTGGTTGCAGCACTCTGTAGTCTCTATATTGTGGGTTGCATGTCCCTCATAAATCGGGTCAGTCCTTTCTATCAACTCTAATTCATGTAAGCAGGGCACGCTTGGGTTCAAAGCAGCCCAGGAATGACAGATAGGATGATGACTAGTGGTTTTCCTGAGCTTTGAGGCTGTAATGTACCATTTAATCAAATGTACATTACAGCTCTCTTAATCAACAGAGCCCAAAATGTAACCAGACTTGCAGTGATTTTGCTCCTTTTTCAGGCCCATTGATTTGAGCAAGGCTTTGTGCAGGCAACCTTATAAATGGTAAAGAGTGAGGTCTGTAACATCTCAAGGTTGGCCACTTGCCCTTTCTCACAATCTTGCAAATAACAATAATTATATCTTACCCATCTCCTTTTTCATTATAGAAAAATATGACAGCTCTTTTGCTTCATAACAGAAAGGAAGTCCTGCTCACTATAATTGGAGCAATGCCAGCTGTTTGGAGCTGCTGGAAACAGTAAACTGAACAGCCATTGCTTCTCAGTAAAAAAAAAAGAATTAAAAAGTAAGTCTCTGTTTATGATGGTAGCTATCCAGACTCATTATAGTGCTCTCTGAACAAATCATACCTTTCAGTGTGATAATCTCAATTACAGGTAAACGTGGTTATTTTATAGGAGCACGATCTTGCAGACATAGGATTGAGATTTGGGGTTTTTTTGTTTATACTACAGAATTTTATAGATCATCCTACTTATGCATCCACACAATTTTGAAGCCAGATAAAATCCTGAACTTCTGTTAGTCAGGTTAGACCAGTTCTTCCAACAACACAAGGCCACTGCTATCACACTTGTGTAGACACTCCTGTGCAGACATTACCTGCCCCTCTACAAGCAGTTTTTTGTTAAAAACACCACAATTACACTCTTGCTTTTGCAGCATTTCACTGGCTGTACTTTCCAGCTTGAAGGTTTGGGATACTCATGATCAGTTTGGCTCTGAGAGCCCCAGTGTGGTTTCCATCTTTGTGAGCTCAGAGGAATCATCCATGCACAGCAATTTGAACTTGAGTATTTGCCCAAATCACTAAAATAGAAAAAACACACAAACCACTTTCTAGACCCTTAAGAATATATTGAAAAATGGAAGGCAGAAGAGGAACTAGCACTGCAAATATATTTGATGATGCTTTTCAAGCCCACATGGTACTCGGGGCTTGAAATTCAAGAGATTGTAAGGGAAGAAATGAAAATAAAGTGAATTATACCATCAGTAAATGAACTAAGATGTTATCCAGCTTCTCTTAAGCAAGACGAACTCCTTCAAAATACTATGAATAGGAGTTTGCAAAGGATGATGTACATCAGTCATTATACTTTGTGGACAGTTTCTTCTTCCTAGTATCTTCCAGGCTTCAGCATCTTATACTTTCTGCTAAGAATGATGGCATAAACTGTAAAACTGTCCTTTTCATGCATCACCAGTGAATGATAAGGAGTACTAGGAATAATTGCAATGCTCTCTGATGCATATCAGAACAATCAGAATTTTGCCATTTTTTAAAAAATCTGTTTGTTGAAAAATGGAGTTTCACTTTGGTATGTAAACAAGGTGGGGTTTTTCCCCTTAAAACTGAGAAATAAGAAGTAAGAGATAAAATTAACAAGAAGAAGAAAATCATGAACAGTTCTATGAAAATGCAGCTCCTCAGTAAGATTAATAAAAGTTCTTAACAGTTATTATTGGTCACATTCTACACATGAGGAAAGCATCTCCTGCTGTCCAGTTCTTCTCACTGCCACCATTCACACAGGATGGGAGGTTTGGGCAAGTGCCTTTGTGCTTTTATTTCCTAAATCCTTCTTCTTCTACCTGAGGGGATTTGTGTCTTTTATAAACACTCACAACCATTTTGTTAAACAACAATCAGCAGTCATAAGCTTAAACCTTTAGAGCCCACTTAACATCTAACCTAATTATGTAATTTCCATAATCTTTTTTTTCTGGCCACCATACTTGCTTCTACTGCCTCTCATCAGCAGAGAGAATCATTTTTCATTACAGATCAGGTCCTTATGAGTCAGAAGCGAGAGCCTTTTATACCGAGGCCAAGACCTTAAGAGCAACGGTTAGCATTGCAACAGCATCTAAACATCTGTAGGCACTGACAAAGATAAAATGTCTTTTTTTTACTTTTCAATAAGTCATGCAGCTTCCCAGATTAATGAGAGAAATACCCTAATGATTCATCAGTGCCATTTCTGTCTAGCTGCTCAAAAGGTGAAATGAAAAAGAAAAAAAAAATCAAAGTATCTCCTAAATTCTTACCTCAGGACAGTTAACTGAATCAGTCAGTGACTTTCAGTCCTTTCAGTTCCCTGAAGTAAAGCTGTCTTGAAGGTCTTGTGTATCTCAGTGATGTCAACTTTTTCTGTACTTTTCCCTCAGACCAAACAGATTGACAACCAGTAAAAAGAGTTGCAACCTTCCTCTCTCCCTCACCTCACTGCCTCTGCACTGGCACCTGAGCTTTGTTGGGCTGCTTTTAGACAAGGAAGCTGGGCTGGGTCCAGCACCCAGTGCTGGGAACACTGCTTCCCACAGCTCAGAATCCCACCCTTAGATGATGGTCCTATTCTTGCACCATAGACTGCATGGGGCTCTTCTCAGCAGCTCAGAAGGGCCCCCTCATTCCCATGCAGCTGGGCACTGGAGCAGCCAGCTCCTGCCTGGACTACCCTCTTTTTGTCAGTGCCACATGAGCAAGAGGACCTGAGTCTCTGTCTCCAAAACCAAAAAGGTTACACCAATCCTTTCCTAAGGGTACAGTTTATGTGTGTAGGGTTTCAGATCTGGTTGAATTAGGAATCCAAATTAAAGGATTTGTGGGACCTGACTCAAAGGCCCTGCTTTTCTTGAGAAGAACAAGGTTTCCTCATGGTGCCAAGGAATATTTGCCAGAGCTCCCCATGGGAGCAGTGACAGTGGGAGGGGAAGGCTGCAGCACCTGCCTGACATGTCAGAAGGATCACATGCACACCAAAAAGGCAAAAGCCAAGCAAACCAACTACAAAGTTAAAAACTGAACAAACTTTTGAGAAGAGACACAATCAGCAAGGCTATATGCAAATTCCAGTAGAGATCCAAGCCAACATTTTTAGGCTCTAGACACGTCCTTGAACTACTGTAGCAACAGTGCTGAATCTCGTAGGACTGTTGAGTGTAAAGGCCTGTAAAGGATGAAAAACTTAGCAAAAAAATGGGCATGAGGTTCAGATTGCTGCATTCATTGTGAAAAACGAGTGATGGTGAATAATGGCAATACATTTTTACACTGCAAAAGAATCTCCAAATTTCTCTTGCAAGAATTTTTGTAGTGATTTGAAGACATAACTGACTTTCTTTCATGCTTACCTTTTTCTTTTTTTAACTGAAAACCACTTGCATCCCTTGTAAGTTGCTTGGGATAGCATTCATATTATTTCCAGCTTAGGAGCTGGGGCAAACTTTAGTTTCTGATCCTAAAGATCCTTCTACACATGTCCAGCTTTATAAGCATGGTTGGAAGTTCTCTTGGCTTGCAGGAGGTTTGAATAAAGGTTGCATAAGCATATAGGTAATTTTATCCCTCTGTGAACTGAAAAGATCTGTTGCATCTTTTGAGGTTAGCCCACCCATAATAAAACTGAGTCATACTCATCTCTTGGTCAGCTGTGCTGTTTAACAGCTTGCGGTGCATAGGGATCTCATGATAGAATATGAAAAACCTTTATTTCTGTAACAGTCATTTGAACACTATATTCATTAAAAGGGGGTTAGTATGTAGTTTTGTTCTCTAGTTTTCCAGTCTTTTACCAGACTGAAACCTACACCTTATTGTCCTCCATTGTCTGGATGCCAAGCTGGGCGAGGTTAATGCTGGCATTGCTTTGAATTACATGCCCACTAATCATTTACCATCAAAACTGGTAGCATTGTGGAAGCACACAATGTGGTGCACTGCAGGTAAAGGTATCACCAAGCTGTCAATCATTTCTTAAATGCATCTGCTGTGGTGGCATTTCTGTAAGATGGCCACAATTCCTCTTTGTGAACACAAGCAATTTCATGTGGAGTAGGAAATCCCTTGTTTTCCTTGCCCTTGCAATTGCATTTCATTTGCTCAAAATCCACTCATGACATCATGTAGACACAGCAGTAAGGGAGGGGGGTTTTGTTTTTGTTTGGTGTTCCAGGCAGGATTTTTGGTTGTATTGATTAAAAAATAAACTTAGATGTTTTTAAAGTTTTCTCATAATTTCCGAACCTGTGATGGTCTTTATTGTTGCTTTTCAAAAATGTGCTTTCACAACTATTAAGTATCAGGAAATGTTGTTGTTCTGAACTTTGCTAAAATCTGCTTTTAAAATTTAAGTGTGAACACCAAGTGCATTACAATGGTTGCACTCCCAAGGAGCACAGTTTCGACGTGCTTCATTTTCAAATCCCACTTGGTGCTTCTCTTGACTCCTCACCCCTGCCTGCAAGAACCATCTCCTCAAAAAGCTTTGGGTTTGAATTAATTTTTCTCCTTCTCTGAAAAGCTGCCCTGGGCCATGGCTGCCTTCAGGAGATCTCCCCAGGGTGGCTGCCCCTCCCTGGTTAGCAGATGCAGGGGCAGGGGGGCTGGGCTTGCTCTCTTGCAGGCATTAAGCAGTAACCAACAGCAGAGATTTATTTGCATTATGCTGACCCAATAAATAAAACTGATCTTGACTCTGTAACGTGAAGAAAAAGCAAGTAAAAAAATGTACTGGTTAGGAAAGAAACCAAGCACCAAGCAGAGAGGTACGAGAACATTTTTCTTGTGTGATTTGTTAAAGCAGGGGGCACACCAAATAAGTGGTAAATGCAGTGATGATGAAAACTTCCACAAGTGCCACAGGGCATTTCTGCAGCTCTTACTCAAGCAGTTAAAATTTGTCTCAATATGGAATCTAAGGAGAAGGAGAGCTCCATTTTTATTTTTGAATCAGTTTTTCAAATTATTCTGACAGTTTCAAAGAAATTTTTTTTCTGTCAGAATACTAGGATGGTTTAAGGCAGATTGAGAACAAACATCCAGAAATACACTGGTTTCTCCCTAAAATAAAACCAAACAAAGAAATAAAAGCATAAGGCTTTCTGGGTGCAGGGAATTTGACAAAAAAAGCAATTGAAAGTATGTCCCAGACCTCAGCATTAGCTCTTGGCTTCTCTGCACTGAAGAAGAAAATTAACTGGTTTAAGAAACGCATATGAAATTTCCCATCTGGCTGACAACATGGATGTTTCTGCTCACTGTGACAATCTGAAAACGCTGCTGAGATGTTTTAAAGTCAGTGTTTATATCTAAAAAGCCAAATCTTCCACAGCTAAGGTGGCTCTCTTTGCTTCCCTAAGATATAAATTAAGACAATAAAGTCCATCTGAAACTCATTTTTAAAGGTGCACATCCATGATAAGTGTGCTTTGATTAGTGCTCTTTGAAATTCATCTTCTTACTCTGAAGCCAGTTTTTACTTCCAAAGTTGTTTTTGTCCTCCATCAAGGAACATTTAATAATTGGGTTTAAAGCACATACAACTGTAGTTTGTATTTACTTGCTAATCAGATTAGCATTGCTAAATACATGTGTCATGTGAAGGTATACTGCTACACTCCTTAACTTTCAAAGGCTTCAGGTACTTTGGAAAAACTGATGATGTTATGACAGACAGGTAAAGAGCACCATAAAGCTGTCTGCTAGATACAGCGTATGCAGAAGCAATTTGCCTTCTAAAACTCTGAACATGATATTCTCTAATATTTCCTGGCAGATCTTCAGTAGCTAGAAAATAAGCATTTCCATATGTAAGAAAATATTCCTTTGAAATGTAGATTTTTCTTTACAAGAAACGAACACAGAGAGAATTGCATTTTTAAGCTAAGGGTTCATTATTATTTATTTTTCTGCTTTGAAAAATGTTGTGTGTTTCCCATACAGCACTTAGGTGGTAATTGCAATTCTAGGATCAACTAAATTACTGTTAACAAACCTCCTAGCTTTTTTGTCCACTAAGAAAAATCTCTAAATAAACAAATTTTGGCTAATACATAGCTCCTCGCCAAATACTTGGGTAATGTTAAATTTAATATACTGCAGCAAACATAACTGTATTTATCTACTATTTAAAATGTGCTCACAACACTGCCTCTCTGTTCCGCTGCTTTAGTAGGGTGTTTTCCCCTTTAAGGAAAGCATTTTAAAATGGTTGCTAGTCATCTCAGTTGCTGCAACCACATGATGCAATCTATTGTCAAATTAGTGGGTGGCAGCAAGTGGAAACAGATTTCACCAGCAATAAAGCCCGTCACATGATTTCATCTGTTCTCAGTCATACAATCTCTTAGCCCGTTCCTCCTGTTTGATCCGAAGGCTCTGTCCACATGGAAGCTGATCTTTGCTATCTTGAACACTGCTGCTGAATAACAGACTTTGTCTTTGTGGATGGTTTTCACTAAGTGGTATTTTGGGAGTGTACAGGGAATTAAACCATTCAGCACAGAAAAATTAGCATGTTGTTTAAAAACTGGGCTAAACGCACAGATGCTTTGCCAAGTCAGAACTAAACTTAAAGAAAATAGTAACAAAATATTTGCGAAAGAAACCAAATCTAATTAAAGTTGTAGAAAAAGTTATACTTTTAAAAGGCTGAGCATACTATACATATTTATAAATGAGATGAAAATTATGTAGCTGAAGTACAAATAAATTAACCTATGTAGTCTTAAGTTAGTGGTAGTCACACATGAATCAGCAAAAATATGGAGGGTGGGGCAAAGGAGAAAATTTGATAGAAAAATAGGTACAAACTTGTCATGTACGTGGAAAATCAGAATATTTCTAACCAGAAGTATTGTGGTTTTCTTATGGAATAGTGTCATGATACTTACTCCTAATTTTAAGTGCCATTAAAATCACCATCACAAATTATAAAACCAGTCAGGTGTTCTTGGTTCTTTCTAACTTTGTGAAATATCTTCAGCCCTGCCTGGTCCAGTACATCCAACAAACTGCAGGTTCCAGGGCCAAGATCTTGAATTTCCACATTCATCTTGTAATGATAATACTAAGAGGAGTGGGGGATGGGAAGCACAGGCACGAAAACAAAAAGCTTGGAAGAGAACCACAGTATGGATAACAGAAGGCAGAGGTTTTCCTTACCCCTTTTATACTGTACCTGAAAGCCAACTGAAGCAGTCACAGGGATTCAGGGACTCTCCTTCCCTCGTGCTGCACACTTCCCCTATTTCCCAAAGACTTCTAGAAGAGAGAAGTTGTCTTGTGCACTACTAACCTATGGCAAAGACCATTTTTCAAGGAGTGCAAGTTCCCTTCTGACACCTTAACACCAGTGAAACATGCTTTCTCAGTCCCCTGCTCAGGGCTAGGCTTTGACCAAAAGAACACTCCATAACTAATTGTCTGCAATATTGCTCTACAATAACTATCTATCCCAGTTTAAAATGAGGACAAATGCAATGTTCTTCAGACCCTGGACTACCAGCCGAACATTGATTATTCGTGAATAATGTGATTCCCACTTAATGGGCTGGTCAGTTAAATTAAACATTAGTATTTGTGCTGTCAAATAACATGCAAAGGCCAATGAACAAATTTTTCTGGAGAAGTAAATGTCACAGACTTCATTTTTGGAGAACTGCAAGCTAATGTGCAGATCAATAGAATCACCATTTCCTCAATAACTATGGAAATGCTAGATACAGTGCATGGCATGTGTTTGAATTTCTCAGCCCTTTCTCAGATGAACTTTGACTACATAAGGAATCTGGCTATGAAATATATCAACAAAGGGTATTCTCCCTGACAACACCTAATGCTACATCCTTTATAAATTATTTCCATTGAAATTTGGTTCTGTTGCAGTGTAGGAAATCAGGAAGCATGAAAAAACATGGAGCTCTGGATCTAAATGCTGGTCCAATTCAGAAAAGCACTGATTGTTGTGCTTAACCTTGCTTAAACTTCAGTGAAGTCAAACATGTGCATAGATGTTTTATCAGTGTATTTGCTGGGCTCACTGATAAAACTACTCTATTAGTGAGTTAGTTTCACAGACAAAAAGAAAGACAGTGGTACGAGACAGAAGTCCCCAACCTCAGAGTTAAAGGCCCTCTTTTTTTTGTGTGTGTGTGTATGTAGTCATTCATGTAAATAGACCTGCACTTAATTGTATCTCATTTAATTTCAAACATATCTGTATTTTATGTAGTCATTCTTGTAAACAGATCTGCTTACAAAAAAATATTTATGCAAGAAGATCAAGTATTTGCACATCTAAGGACCCATTTTGCATGGGCAAAGAGTTGTTTACACATACGGATGAAAAATAGGGATACACAGATATGCAAGTGACTCTGAAATCTTGACACACATCGCCTTACAGGATGAAGCTGGAAGAATGTCAACAGGCAAGAATTATCCAATTAAAAGTTCGCAGTCATGTATGCATTTGGAATTAGTTCTAAAGGCTTTGCAGAAAGAATGTACTGCAGTAAACATTTCATCGTCACTAATTCTGTCCAGATTCATTCAAAGCACATCCCCTTCTGAAGATCCATTAATACTTTTTTGATTTAGAGAAAAGTCAGCAAACCATTTGTTTCAGAAAGCTGACAAAATAAGATTGAGACATGTGTAGTGGAAAAGTATCACAACTTTATTCACTCTCAAGAAAAAAGAAAATCAGAAAAAAACCCAAAACTACTGAGGATCTGAGAACAAAATCTGGGTCTGGTATTTTAAAAAAAAACCTGAACATGCACTGGTTGCTATAGAGAGAATCTCTTACTTTCAACCACAATTGCAGATGTGGTGGTGTTGAAGTGAGTATGCATGTCCTATAATATTTAACAGCTATGTAAAAGATGCATAAAAGTGATCTGAGATATTTTTTCCCAAAAAGATATTAGATAATTGTGAGTCATGCACTGACTGCCCAAAGGAATATAGAAACATTCCACAAATAACTGAGACTTAAGTAACCCTAGACCAAACATAACAGTTGGCCAAAGAGTAGTGCTTGTTTACTGATAACACATTAAAAACAGCAAAATAAAACAGGCATATAACAGTAGTCAAATTTAAAGAATTTACATAGCTGCTCGATCTTTCTGTGTGGAAAACGATGAAAGAAAGTCTGGACTCACTAATGAGAGGTAAGGAGGAGTACATCTTACCACTAAGTACAGTTCAATGCCAGAGTATCCTCATCTCATTCCCCACCCAGATCAGTGCCTTTTCGATCATGTAAAGCCCTTCCTGACATAAATGAAGCTTACTGCACTGGTCTTTCTTAGTACAACAGATAGTACAGTGTGGTTGAAAACTCCCTGCTGTTTGAAGCTATTAATACTTGACTCATAGATCACAGTAGCACCAAAAAGCCACTGATCAAGGCCACATGATTCTACATTTAAGGCAAAAACACAGGAAGTAACAGTCTGCCTCGGAGAGCTTAAACTCATTGATATGGCCCCAACAGGCAATTTCTGTACCATTTTCCAGATTTATCTTCTAGAAAATACAGACTCAAGTTCATTGTCAAAGTGCTATTTTTGCAAGCTGTTTTTAGGAGGGCTTGGGTTTAGAATCTTAGAATCATTCCTGTGCAGCTTGTGCCAATGTTTGACAACCCTTTTAGTGAAGAAATTTTTCCTAATATCCAATCTAAGCTTTCCCTTGTGCAACTTGAGGCCATTTCCTCTCATCCTATTGCCTGTTACCTAGGATGAGAGGCTGACCCATACCTGGGCACAACCTCCTTTCAGGTATTTGTAAGGAGGGATAAGGTCTCCCCCAAGCCTGCTTTTCTCAGGCTAAGCAACCCCATCTCCCTCAGCCAATCCTCATAGGACTTATTCTCCAGACCCTTCACCAGCTCTGTTGCCTTTCTCTGGACTCGCTCCAATGCCTCAATGTCTTTGTTGTCCTGAGGGACCCAAAAGTGAACATAGGGTTTGAGGTGTAGCTTCAGCAGTGCCAAGTACAGGGGGATGATCCCTCCTCTGGTCCAGAGCTGGCCACACTATTCCTCATACAGGCCAGGAAGCCATTGGCCTCCTTGGCCACCTGGGCACACACTGGCTCTTGTTCAGCCGCTGTCAATCAGCACTCCCAGGTCCTTTTCCACCAGCAGCTTTCCAGCCACTCTGCCCCCAGCCTGTAGCACTGCCTGGGGTTTTTCATGACCCAAGAGCAGGACCCGACACTTGGCCTTGTTGAACCTCATGAAATCGGCCCCAACCCATTGATCCAGCCTGTCCAGATCCCTCTGCAGAACCTTCCTGCGCTCCAGCACATCAACACTCCATCCAACTTGGTGTCCTCTGTAAACTTACTGAGAATACATTCAATGCCCTAGTCCAAATCATTGATAGAGATTAAGCGGCACTGGTCCCAATACTGAGCCCAGGGGAGCACCACTTTTGACTGATTGCCAGTTGGATGTAATTCCATTCACCACCGCTCTCTGGCCCAGCCATCCAGACAGTTTCCTATCCAGCAAAGAGTGCACCTGTCCAAGACAAAAGCAGCCAGTTTGTCCAGGAGAATGCTGTGGGAGACAGGGTCAAAGGCTTCACTAAAGACCAAGTAGACAACACCCACAGCTCCCCTTCCTTCACTGAGTGGGTCAGTTTGTCATAGAGGGAGATCACATTGGTCCAGCAGGATCTGCCTTTCATAAAGCCATGCTGGGCCTGATCCCCTGGTAGTCCTGCATGTGTCATATGATGACACCTAAGAGGAGCTGATCCACGACCTTCCCTGGCACCAAGGTCAGGCTGACAGGCCTGTAGTTCCCCAAAGTCTCCTTTCAGCCCTTCTTGTAGGTGGGCATTGCATTTGCTAACCCTTAGTCAATTGGTACCTCCCCAGTTAGCCAGGAGTGCTGATAAGTGATGGAAAGTGTCTCAGTGAGCACTTCTGCCAAATCCTTCAGTACCCTTGGGTGGCTCCCAGCTGCCCCCATAGGGATGTGTGTGTCTCAGTGGTGTATCAGATCACTGACTATTTCCCCTTCATTCCCCTGCATGGCTCTGGTGGGGGCTTCATTCCCCTCCATGGCTCTGTTTTCCAAAGAGCTCAGGAAGCTGGGTACTTTGATGACAGCTGGTCTTACTGTGGAAGACTAGGGCAAAGAAGGCATTGAGTTCATCAGTCTTTACCTCATCCTTTGTCACTATGTTTACCCCTGCATCAAATAAAAGACAGAGATTCTCCTTAGTCCTCTATTTCTTGACAATGTAATTATAGAAATATTCCTTATCTTTTAGAGTAGCAGCCAGATTAGGTTCTTGTTGGGCTTTGGCCTTTCTAAATTTCTCCCTGCTGCCTGCCCCTTCTTCCAAAGGTCATAAACTCTGGGTTTTTTTCCCTGAATTTCAGCCAAAGCTCTGTGTTCAGCCAGGCTAGTCTTTTTTAGCTTCCTTCTTCAGCACATCTTCAAGGCCCTGATGCTGCCTGCTGGTGAGCAGGAACTGTGAGACCAGAGCTGGGCTGAGTTCCAGAAAGAAGATGCACTGGCCATGATGTGTGGGCCAAGCAGGGCTGGCTCACAGGACCAAAGTCAGCACACACACACGTCCATACAGAGATATGCCCCCCCAAGTTTGCACTGCTCTGGCTAGCAGGGGAAGACTTAAGAGAACACAAATATAACTTTGTAAATTTGTCATGAGGATAAAAATCAGAGATGAAGACAGGCCACAAAAGCTAAAAACAACTTGGGCACTAAAAGAAACAGCCTGGGGATTTTTAATTCATTCCTCAGCCATCAGCATAGTGAGGTTTCAGAGTAGCCAGTCTACAGGAAGAAAAAAGGATCAAAATCCTTAGGTGTTTATAAGACGAAGCACAAGCTGTTCATGAAAAACACACTGTGCTGTGATCACCTGGAACAACAGAGGACTGGCATTGATGAGTTTCTAAAGGGTTTAAGGTTTCTAAGGAGTATTTCCTACAGCATTCATTCGTTTATCATTTTCACACAATCCAGGATTCACATGATGTTGACAACTGTAATATATTCTTTGTAAATTGCAATTGAATCTTTGAATCTACAGACAGTTGAGAAAGTACATTCTCTCACCTGTTTAATTAACCATGCCATGTTTTCCAAAGAAAATTAATTGTCTCAGTGCAGCAGTAAGGAAACTCAAAGGTTTGAAAGAAAAATAAATATGAGCATGCAGCAGAGTAAACATTTATCCAATAAACATTTTCACAGCTGAGTTTCAAACTTCTCATGTTCCAGCTTCTTATATTTTATAATCTTATCCCACTTGGTCCTGGCACCACATCTCTTTGAGATATGCCTTATGGGAAAACACTGCCTTGGTAATCAAAACATTTAGACTGCAGAAAAAATATAAAACAATTCTCAAGGAAGTTTTATGGCGCAGCAATTGCTCCAAGATCAGTTTGTAACTTTTTCCTGCCTGGTCCTTAACAATTGATGAATAGAATTGGTTTTGTATCAAGCTAACTCTACCCTGATCAGTTCAAGTTTTGGCAGATGTTTCCTCTGAGTAGAAGCCTGTAACGCTCCTGNNNNAAGCCTGTAACGCTCCTGGTGTAGTGTAGTGTGTCTTCTTCCTTACTCTTCTGCCCCTGAGGCTATCTGTTGCTGCTTTCCATAACTAGAGTCAACCTTAAAAGTCTCAATTTTAACCAAATTGAAGTAGCGCTTTTTTTTTTTTTAATTGCTTTCATTTCTGC
>VYZP01046803.1:0-16415 GCA_013400635.1 Hypocryptadius cinnamomeus | reverse complement strand
ATCTATCAGTTCTAGAATATTGTCAATTCAACATGAAGGTGTCCAGACATTCTGTCTTTGCAAATAAAAAGAACACAGTAAGAGAAGGAGACTGAGTTGAAAATGCAATTTAAAATAATTTGATAAGATTATTTTCACCTTCCTTCCATAATTAATTCTGCATTCCAAATAAATATAAGTCATTGTGTGAAAACTCACAAAAGCACAACAAGCTTGCCTTCTCTTGGAGCAATGTTTAGCAAAACGATCAGAAACAGTTCTCTGTATTTTTTCTGTGCCTTGGCCACACAAGAAAACTGTAAGAATCATCAGACAAACTCAGAGCACAAGACATAGCTCAGTAGCATGACAGATACACTGGTACACTCTGGTGATTTCCTCCTTCATGGAAAACACAAAAAGAAAACACTGGAATATTCATTGCAATGCCTTTTCTCATGCACATTCTCAAGGCTTAGCAGCCTCCCCTCTACAGAATTTAAAAAAAAAAAAAAAAATTAAGATTGCTTTTGTTCTCTCATTCCAAATTCAAGATTAGTAGTAAAGGAGAATCAGACAGAGGTAGGTATTCATCATAGCTTCTTCTCTTGAATATCAAGAATCTCCTGGTATTAAAAGATTTTCTGGGAGATAAAAGGTTTGGCTGTTCAATGTATTGTCACCACACTGTAAATAAATGTATGTTGCCTGCTGTAAGTCAACAGTACCTTATCACTGACTTCTGAATGATATCTCATGGATATGAGATCAGCTCTAAGTCTGTAACCACCACACAATTTGATCAATTACCACTGCATATATTTTTGTGGTTATTATTTGTAACGTATTTCTTCTGAATGCAGCCATTGTGATCTGCCCTTCGTTCCTAATTGCAGACCATTTTTCTCTATGCTTCACAGAGGAGAATGTTTCAAAAACATAAGGAATTCTTAATACCAAACCTAAAGTTTATTTATCTTCAAATTAATATTAAACCCATTTTTAAAATTTTGTCTTTCCCTTTATTGCATATTTTTAGCATTTTTTATGGTTTCTACCTTGCTTTCAGTTATTTTATTGTTGTTTTTTTATTCTTTTTTTAGCTGAAAGAGTAGACCTTTCATATTTTTCTGCATTTTTGCAAGTTTGTCAAATTAACACAGGTCTTTGAGACTCTGTACCATGTTCTGATTCAAATGCCTTTTTTCATATACATAGCTTCACAGGAAAATCCTTTCAGGGCAGAATATACACATATATTTGTGACAGGTTTCACATATGTGATGGCTCTTTATACATCATTGCATTTAAACCTCTTTGGGTATTTTTTTACTCATCATATGATCTGTCTTGAACAGCTGTCCAAGGTGGGCTGCAGTTGCATGAAAATGAAAAGAGAAAGGTCATTATTTATAATGAAATTGAAGGTGAAAAATGTAAAGAAATCCATGGGGCTTTATGTCCAAAGGCGTTAAATCTTATAAAATGCCTTGAGGACAGCTGGTACTACACCAGCTTGGTAACATTTACACTGTCTAGAAAAAACCGTGAAGAAAAATATTTCAGAGTCAATTATGATTTACGCAGCTGTTGCTAAAGTCTAACTTAAAAAAAGCAAACTTTCATAAATCATCTTTGCAACAATCATCCCTACTTTTAATCTACCAAAGCATTTCCAAAAACTCTCAGAGGCTGAGCAAAATTCATTGCCATTGGACACTACAGGTACTGCCTTTCTCTGGAACTGAAGATGTACCCTGTTGGAGTCTTCAGAGTCTTTGAGAAATCCAAAACCAGGTTAGTGAAATGGAAGGTGGAAAGATCCTGGTTTTGGGAGTAATGAATCAGAATAAGAAAAAAAGTATTTTAAGTTTTATTCTTTATTCTTAGCATTTCTTCAGTCTCTTCAATAGGATATGCAGTCTCAGTGGAAAAGGGCAAAGTAAGGCGCCTTCCCAGTATTGTCAAAGAACTGGACTAGCATGAGAATGCAAGGAAAAAGCCAAAACTAGTGTAGACATTTGAAGTTCAGGACTTGTACAAGGGCATTTGTAGGATATAAGTATAAAAAGGAACTTTTGGACTGGGGCAATACAAGAGTGATGCTGTGTTTTCCTAAGCATACCAGAGTTTGTATATCAATACTCAAAAAATGAAAACTAGATATTAATTAATGATGGGCAGGAGAGAAAATAATATTTCACACAGTTTTATTTCCATTACAAAATGAATGAGTAGTGGATAGACAAAGTAGTGCCTAAGAGCAATCATGTCACTTTGAGGAACATGTGACATTACATAAGAACATTCATAAAGTCAGAAGCAAGGAAATGGATGACAAATTGTGACAAAAGCAGGTAAGTCCCCATATTCACCATTTATGGGTATCCCAGTTTTGGGATACCACAATGGTCAACAGACTCACTAACTCACCAGGAGCCTATGTCTAGCTTAGTAAATACATGGTGTTTTCACTTGAACACCTTTGCTCTTTTTAAAATGGTCTTGATTTATTGACATCAGTCAATCTTTTTTTTTTCTTGTTGTGATTTTTCTTGCTATGGGAAGTTCATCAATTTTGAAAACCAGACCCCAAGTTTTCAGTTTTTTTTGTTCTTAACATCCATGAGACTTCTTAGGATAGCAAACAATTCTGTTAACATTTATAGACATGCATGTGTATAAATGATTGCAATATCCATGTCTAAATACGAAAACAAAGGATGCATATCAATGCAGTGTGGCTCCATAAAAGCCAAATTTTCTTGTGGTTGTATCTGGCAGCTCTGTGCTGATATCTTGAGCATCCAAAGATGCTGCATTGGTTTTGGCTGGTATAGAGTTATATTTTTTTCATAATAGCTGGCAGGGGACTATGTTTTGGATTTGTGCTGAAAATAGTGTGGATAACAAAGGGACTTTTTTTGTCATTGCTGAGCAATACTTGAGCCCATTTTTTTCAAGAGTCTGATTTATTTCCATTAGTTAATAACTGGCGTTTTTTTATTATTCACCACTCATGAATTCAAATTTTAGTTCAGAGCAGTCATCCATGGAATATCTAAAACATGGTTTTATTTTTTTGTTAAACTAACAAAATAACAATAACAAAACTAAACAAAGCATAAAGTAGTTTTAGAAATAAACCACCCACAGAAAAAAATTTTTATCTTCATTCACTTTTTTAAAGCTTCATTAAAGGTACCAACTTCCAATTTTCCACAGTTACTCACATTCTATCAGGAGCTAGATTAGCATTGCTTCATATCCTTTCAGATTACCCTTAATATCAGCAGCTGCAGCCTTTGTGCCCTTATAGTTCACAGCAGTTTGTGCCTAATGATTTTGTACTTCCTCAGGCTTCAAATCTTCACACGCTGATAAATCATGCATTTCTTTTCATTTCATATTTTGGGTGCTGTAGTTGGTAATTGACATCTTTGTAATAAAATTGGCTCTTTCTCCATGGACACAATCTCCATTGCAAAGAAAAGTGAGATGCTGTCAGGCTACAGAGGATAAAAGGATGCACATCCTTTTAGACAGAGCAGCAGTTTCAAAACAGAAGCTATTCAAATAAGAGTTTGTAATGAGCTTCCTGAAGCTGGACTTTCCTCACCTTTTGCTGCATGAACTTGCTTTGCACACTGTTTGTTGCTGGGTGTAGGGATGTGCCCTACTGTCAGATCCTAAGCAAGTGAGGTCCTCTCTTTGTGATAAATTTAAGCCCAAATACCAGATAAATTTGAACTTCAAGAATAAGAGAAAGATGGTCTCTAAAACCTTTGCATTTATCTAAAGCCTCTGATACAGCATGAAAGCCATAACCATTGTCTGAGAACAAAAACAACCCCTTTCTGTAGAGAACAGGACTAGAACTGTAGCTAGTTGATTCAATTCCAAACTTGCCCTCAAAGGCTGAACATTTATGGATGTCTTAATGAGAGTGCTTCATCACTCCATGTTTCAGAGTAACTTTGTATCAAATAATTTTACAACCGAAATATATCGAGACTACACAATTAATCATAATAGCAGCACAAAATAGGTTAAAGGTGAGCCATCCAGAACATGCATCCTATACTCTGATAGTGACAAGGGAGGAAGAGCACTGATTTGCCTTGTTCTCATTCTCTCTGTATGGGCAGGAAAAATAATTGCCACTGAAGATGCACTCCCTCTCTAAATGATCTTACAGTTTGGTTTTCTGAAGTAAAGGGAGGTAATAAAGAAAGACTAGATGTGTTAACAACTCTGCACAAACCACCATTGCTATTCCTTCTTTTTTTTTTTCATATCAAGATTACAATGACTCATGATTTCTGCTTGACCCTAGTATCACTTGACATCTCCCTGTCTTTCATGTAGTACTTTACATGAAGTATAGAGAGCTATGTTCTAAAAGGGGGTGTGCTGCCTTCGTTCAATATACTGAATGTTTCAAACAGGGAAGACTAAAGAGTTTTTTCCACCCACCTTGTTGCACACTGAGAAATAGAACATGAAAGAAGCTTAAACAACCCTCCATTACAGTGAATCAGTGAGCACAAAGTTTCTTGTTGTCACTCTATACAAAGCATTTCTCTTTCTGAAATGAAAAACATCACTGCTGACTTTTGAATGACTTTCATAAAATGCTGTTCTGTATCTGTATCTGTCAAGCATTTATCAAAAAACAAACTGAAAGAGAAGACTGTATTTGTAGGTCAGAAGTTCAGCTCCTGCCTCTGTAGGAGATGACAAAACCCCAGGTCCAAGTGAATATTTGTACATGTACATTGAGTTTAGACAGAATCTTAACACTAGATTTGAATTTTCAGTGCTCAAATCTCTCATACATCTGGTATCTCTACTCTGTAATGCCAGTGCTAATGTTCCCGGACACCTTAAGATCTGTACCTTTTTGTGTCTAAAGTGCAGACATCTCTTGGCACCTTTTCAACCCCTCAGTCCCACCAAGAACTGTGATTCTCATCACAGAATTCAGGTTGAAGGGGATGTTCCCACTCTTTGAGAACATCTCATGGGTCAAGTACAATACACAGCAGCATCTTTCTTTTGCAGCACTTCATGCACTGACAGAAAGGCCATAAGGAAGACTGGCATTCAACCTGGTTTGCAGCTTCGAGGTGACCCTCACTGCCAAGGGGATAACTTAATGGTGCACTTATTTGATTGTTCATGGGGTGGGAAATACTTCTGTCCAAATGTTTCTTTAAATATATAGCATCGGACCGCCGCAAAATAAAGTACTGGACCGCTGGAGTCCCAAAGAGATTCAAATGACACAGGTTTGAGGTGAGTGGCTGGCATTTTTTCTAATTTAGAGTAAACTAGAGACCAGTCCTTGTGGAATTTTCATGGGACATAGGCCTCAGTCAAGTTACAAGGGTGGCTGAGCCAAGTGAACCCCAAACTCCCTTGCGTTTGAACACTGAAGGACTGTACTTCTACTCCATGTATACTGAATTTGGGCTCTTGGGATTGGGTGGGGTTTTCCTGAATGAAAAGGTCAGGCCTCTAAATGGTCTGAAAAGTGTGTGTACACCTAAGGATAGGACTGATATCCACCCCTTCTCCCCACGGTAGCTGCTGGTTGATTTAGATTCCCTCCACCCCAGAGGTTTTCTGGATTCCCTGCAGGGTTTTGTCCCTGGGTTGCTTTGGCAGGGACAGGGTGGTGTAGCAGGACATTCCATTTCGTTGAGGGAGCTCAGGCCTCCTCTGGTCACATCTGGCAGCACCTGATGGAGAAGCATCACTTTCACTATGTTGTTGATGTAGGTCAGAAAGCTGTCCAGCACCACATCCCCAGTGAGATTAAGGCATGAAGAGGGAGGCCACATGCAGCTTCTGAAATGCAAAGTATCAAGCTTTGGTTTTTAGAGACATAGACACAGACATCTGGCATCTGTATATGCACAAAAAGAGAAAGAGGGCCCTCAGGACAAAACATGCAGGATAATTGAACATGCATGTAGTCTGACATTTTATTTCATCTATGACTGTTTCTATGAAAAACTGGATGAAACTCATGGTGACATTGGTTTCAAAAGGATTATCAACCTGATTATACTGACTAGAGAATTAATTAATCACTGACATTTGTCAAAAAAGTAATTGAAATTCTATTACTTCATTATTAGCATAATGAAGAGATTGTGTTTGCCCTCTCTGGCAATCAATCAAGCATCTGGGATGCACTTCAGTGTCAAGAAACTAAATGTTAAAAGCAGAAAGTATTTGATTTTGAAAAGGGGTTATTTTTTCTTGTTTGATGGATGCCACACACTATTTTTCAACAGCTAAGTATTTATTTTTGTCTTTCAGATGATAACTGGTAAAAGTCAGAGATCACAGATGGCAAACTGAAATGGTTTACCTACATTAAGGGAGTAATTTGAACTAGAGATATACAGAGTAAAACTAGTAATTTCCTGCATGACTTTCTATCAATAGGTCTCAGGGTGTTTTATTACAGATATCAGTATCCTCCCTGTTTATCACTGGTAAAAGTGACAAGAGAAGTGAAATGATGTGCCATTAGCTAAAAAAAAAAAAAAACAAGACCCGAACTCAGCACTCCTGAGTTCACTGCACTGTTGTCCAAGTAAAGAGAGTTCATGCCATTTTCAAAATAAAGGGATGATTTTGTCCCTCACTCATTACTGAAGCAAAAAATTATTACTTTATCACAGCATACAGTAACATAAGCATAAAAACCAGTATCTCATAAATATGATGCTTGGCCACCAGCTAAGCTAAATACCTTCAGTCAGAAGCTAGGCAGAATCATCAGGGTAATTTGTTCTCTTGTTGTCTGGATGCAGACACAATCACCATCTGCTGCTAACCCTCTACTTGAATCACAATGCCACATGTACTTAAGGCACAGCCAGGCAGCAAACCCTGCAACTATGAGGTCAGAAGTTGCTTCATCTGCTGAATAGCAAAGACCCAAATGAGCTTGTTCAACAGCATTCCCTGAACATTCAATTGAAACTCTTTTCCAAATATCAAGACTTCAGCAGGACCTTATAATTTTTCACATATCAGTAAGATATAATTTATTTTTCTGGTCCCTCAGACACATGGAAAATCAGTGAAAACTTGAACAGAAAATAGCAGCTGGAGCTCCTTTACAAGAAGTCTCTGGCTAAGTGCAACTAGTTGTATTAGTTAAAGGACTGGTTGCCCTTTTCTCGATCTATGCTGACTGTGATGGCAGCAAAGATTTATAGTTCATATATCTTTTTGCTTCAACTGTTGTATTGAGGTGTAATTCAGGTGGTGGACAGGATGATAAAACTCAGCTTGCCAATAAATGAGGATAAAACAGATTAAATTTTAGACATGGTTCAATTTTGGCTTAAAATCAGATAATTTATGACTCAGCATGACTAAAAATGACAAACTCTCAAATTTCTTTTAGGGTGTAAAAAAAAGTGCTGGCATGGTCCACAGGGTTCAAACATAAATTTTGAGATATTTATCTATATCTGTGTAGATGATAGACAGATAGATGATAGATAGATAGATGGATAGATAGATAGATAGATAGATAGATAGATAGATAGATAGATAGATATTTGTGTGTGTGTGTATATACACTCTGCATAAGACAAAAAGAAAAAGCATGGTTACATCATTAAGAACATTTTGGTTTTTTCTTCGTAAGATCTATTTAAACATATAGATAAATATATGGAGATAGAGAGTGTTCTCCTAAGACTTCTGCAAAGATTTCTGAGGCTTTTTGAATGTAGCAAAAATACCCATGGCCTTCTGGATGACTTTGGACAAATTTCTTTCTTTTTTTGGTTCTGTTATTCCATTTTTAAATGGGGAAAATAATACTGCCTCTGTTTGAGAAGCATGCACATAAACATCCACTAAGGTGGAAGGTATTTCTACCACTGGAACAACCACTTTGCTGAACCATAGCCTTATCAGCTCTGGGTAACACAGCTGTTGTGTCTCACACTGGCAGAAGCCTAGCACATTGTGCTAAAAGTACTGAACAAAAGTTTGCAGGAAGAGATTATGCCAATGGCATGGCTGAGCAGGAAACACTGGAACAAATCCTGTACAATGACCATGTAAGTGTTCAGGCAGAAACAGAAGCCAGACAGCAATCCGGGGGATTTCAAGGTCCATTTCAGCCGTTGCTGGTAATAGAGATCTTGAGGCAGCTTGGATGGATGTCGGAGCTGGTTCTCCCTGAGGAGGGGTCACAGCTGCTGCAGCACCCATAGCTGAGCACAGCCCTGGAGCAGGGCCTTGGCCAGCTGGACCAGCAGCGTGGGCAACAGCTACAGCAGCCCGTGTGGCTTGTCCCAGTGCAAGACTTGCAGTTCAGGGCACATTGGCAAATTACGGCTGTCAGTGGGATGTTTGCTACTGCAGAGTGATGTGCTGGATACTGACCAGTCCTCATTTACTTGTGTAGCCTCTCTGCTGGCTCTCACTCATGCTTATTCTGCCTCTTGGCATGATATCTGATGCAGGTTGTCCCCTCTCCTTTTGGTCATTTTGTCTTTCTCTTACTAGCACAGGCAGGGCTTAACCCTTGACTGAGTTTTGCAGGTTGCTTTAGTATGGTTTCACTTCTGCAATTTGATGACAAACATAGGTCCCTGTAGTCTGGTGGTGAAGAGGTTTTTTACTACACTTTACCATTGCACAGTTCCATCAGCAGAGATCTGCACCACAGAAACTGATGTGAGGAAAGAATGAAATGGAGACCTAGTAAAAGTTAATTATAGTGTTAGACTAAATATTATTTAAGCATTTCACATTAGCTTAAGCCTTTCCTTTGAATTTTAACTTTGCACTTCAATTTCAAGCCATAAAAAAAATTATTTTTGTAATGTATTCAGAAGCAAATAAGTAAATAAGCTTTGAAGTAATGAAGGCAGGAAAAAATAGCCTTATTGTATTTCCAACTTCTCAGGGAAAAATGATAGTTTCCTTTTCAATACTCCAAGTTTTATAGATTTTAATTTTTACAAAATAAAATGTCACTTCTAAAAACAATATATTCCAAAATGTATTCCAAACCAGAGTGATCATAATAGTGATGAAAGTGAAGGGGGAATGTTGCACAAAATACAGCCCAAACTACCCACTTATTAGAAGCTGAGCAAATTTTCTTGTGGATAGCAGTTGTTGCCCTGTGATAATTGTTACCTCTACAATCCAACATTCTTATTTAATCCCATCTACCCTCACTGCCAAATGGTCTGTGTTGGTAGTAGCTGTGGTATAGATAAACTTGAACTGTGAAGACCAATGATATTTTGAAGGAAATTTTATGTGCGTCTGTAGAGACTCAGAGACTCTCCTTGTGAGTGTCTTCCCCTATTCCTGAAAAAGGTCATCAAAAGTTATATTTCATACACTTTTTTTTAAAAAAAATACATGTCAGGTCATCAGTCAAAGTTGTTTTCTGCAGTCAACCCTTCCAAACTTGTCATTGGAAAATCTGGCTCTCGTACCCAAACTCACAGAATTGCAGAAGCAGAATGAGGGACCCAAGCTTCACTAAGTCATTCTTCTCGCTATTCTCTTCTTATTTTGATTTTCTGCTTAACCCAGTATTTATTCTTCTTTACTCAGAAATAAGGAAATGTTGTTGTCTTATGTTCCATATCATCAGTCCTGAATTAATTACAGGTTACCCAGCTACTAGCACTGAAACAACTCCAGTGAGATATTTCTGAAAATTGCTTAGGGTTACCCTGAAAATTGGAGTTATTTTCCTTCTCTACTCCCAGCAAGATGTTCAAACATTCAGCTTTAAAAGAGGATATCACAAAAAAAATCTTTATTTCTGTGCTTGTTATTCCCTGTTTTGTAATTTTCCCTAAGATGTTTCTGCATCATTTTTCCATCTGCACTATTTTTCACATCTCATTAAACTGTTTCCAAACCTTTATTTTTCTTTTTGAGCAATCACAAAGTTGCAAATTCTCAAAACTGCTACTCAGAAAGTTATGCTCTTTTGCTTCCTTCAGCTATTCTTTTTCTTTATGGCTAGGGGACTTATTCACACCTTTATAGAGTTTAAAAATTAACCTAGACCCCATTCCATGCTCTTAAATCTGAGACAAGCATAGTTAATTTTGTATCAATGCAGCCATTTTATTTTCTCATAAAATCTGAGATTCTCTCTGGAAAAAATTAAGCACTAACCCTGTGAAAGAGAGATTTTCCAAAAATGAACATTTACTTTATAGATATGATTTTTTTCTTTTTTTCTATATACTCTAAAGGATCATTTTAAAGTCACTCTATACCTCTAAATTAGTCTTTACTAAATGAGACATTGGTTTTCAAATCTAATTCTTTGATGTATCAGTGACATTTAGGCTTTGCTCATATAAATGATATTCTAAGTCTGTAATTCAGAAAATTATCTGCTATTCTAGAGATAAAAAGGGGCCATTTCATCCAACTCTAAAGTCTTATCTCTGTTTTTTGCTATGTATATATTTTCGCCCATTGCTGGACACAAATAAGATCCTTGGACATTTTTTTACTGAGAAGAAAAAGATAAAGGTTATTTTTAGGCCAGGAGTACATTTGTCATTTTCCCTAATTTTCTTATATCAGGAAGTTAAGTGCTCAGCTATTATCAGGGTACATAATTCCCCCAGAAATCACAGAATTATAGAATCATTAAGAATCAAAAAACCTCTAAGGTCATTTAGTCCCACTGTTGACCCAGCACTGCCGAGTCCACCGCTAAAACCATGTCCCTAAGTGTCACACCTACACATCTTTTAAATACCTTCAGGAATGGGGACTCCACCACTTCTCTGGACAGCCTGTTCCAGTGTTTGACAGCCCTTTTCACGAAGCTTTTCCTAATAGCCAATCAAAGCCTCCTCTGGTACAACTTGAGGCCATTTTCTCTTGTCCTATTGCTTGTTAGCAGCAATAAGAGAACAATTCCAGCCTGGCTGTACCCTCCTTTCAGGCAGTTGTAGAGAGCAATAGGGTGTCCCTGAGCCTCCTTTTCTCCAGACTAAACAACCCCAGTTCCCTCAGCTGCTCCTCATCAGACCTTTCACCAGCTCTGTTGCCCCCCTCTGGATGTGCTGCAGACCCTCAATGTCTTTCTGTAATGAGTGGCCCAGAACTGAACACAGGATTCAAGGTGAAGAGTGAAAACAGAGTGCTGAGTACAGGGGTATGATCACTGCTCTGGTCCTGCTGGCCACACCATTTCTGATAAAAGGCAGGTTGCCATTGGCCTTTTTGACCACACTGACGGCTTCTTTTCAACCAGGAAATTTTTCAGATCCTCTGCCCCAAGCCTGGAGCACTGCCTGTTGTTCTTATGACCCAAGAGGACCCAGCACTTTGTCTTGTTGAACCTCATAAAATTTTCTTCAGCCCACTAATCCAGCATGTCTCAATCTCTCTGAAGAACCTTCCTACTCTCCAGCAGATAAATATTCCCACCCATCTTGGAGTCATCTGCAAACTGACTGAGGGTGCACTCAATCTTCTCATTCATAAAGATGTTCTAAAGATCTACAAAGAACCCCTCACTGATAAAGCTGTTAAACAGGACTGGCCAAAACCCTGAGCTCTGGGAAACACTACCAATGACTGAACACCAGCTGGATACTACTCCATTCAGCACCACTCCCTGGGCCCAGACACCCAGACAATTTTTTACTGAGCAAGCAGTACACCTGTCTAAGCCATGAACAGCCAGTAGAATGCTGTAAGAAACAGTGACAAAGGCTTTTCTAAAGTCTAGGTATCAAAAAATGCTGAAGAAATTCATGTGTGTGGGACCCAGAGAACCGAGGTGATGTTTATGACCTACATACAGAAGTTGTTGGGAAGTCTTTATTATGTATATTTAATCTTTTGAAATATTTTGGGAAAGATCACAACACAACTTGATTTCCAGCTACCACAGGACAAAAAGATCTCATGACTGTCAGAAGAAAAAAAACCATTTTTTAGGGTTTTTTTATCAACCAAAACAGGTAAGAGATACAACACAGCAACACTCTCAAGTGATGTGCCTTGGCCAGGCTGCTTTGACATATTGCAAGAGTCTGTAAAGTCTCCATCAGCTCAGCACAGACACACCTGGGACTTCTGACTCTTTGTCAGACAGTTGTGTCCAAGGACTGAGCTTTGGGAAATCATACTGATTTATCTGATTGTTTTATCAGTTTGTGGAGAGGCTTGGACATCCCAAATGTCCATTATCCTCTCTGCTGTATTCAATGAGATAAAGCTTCTTTCAACAAGAATCATCTTACCTTCCTTTTCTTTTTGAAGAATCCAGTGCATTTTTGAATGTTATGGAAACTATAGCAGACCAGACAGTTAGAAATACTGTCTTCTCCTTAGTTGTTTGCCAATCTTGTAGAGCAATCATGTCTCTGAATATTAATGTCTGAAATTAAAATACTTCTCAGTAATTTTGGTATGGACAGATCCTGATTTTGCTAGACTCTTTTGTTTCAAGTTTCTAAATTATCACCTCTCCAGGCTCTATACAGTTATTTTATTTGCTTGATTTATTATAGGGAGGGAATTCACACTTAATTCAGGCTGAGAACAAATTTTCCTATAAATGTAATTTCATATTTTCATTTAATCTTCTGCTTCTTCTCTTCTGTTTCTCAGCTATGGTTTGAAAAAAAAAGAGCTTGCAAGCTTCCCAGTAGTCATTCAATGAAATCTTAAGCCTTTTTTTCTGTCAGAAGTCTGCTGCTGAGACACAACTTAAGCACTGCCTTTTGCTGCACAGATGAAAGGCAAGAATTGGAACTTAAAAATAGAACTCAAAAACAATACAAACACCAATGATCTTCATAAAAGGTAAAGTGAATAAAAAACCAAAAACAGACACCTAGTAAAACAGTAAAGATATGCTATGGATTTAAACTTGACCTATCCCTTAAAGACAGAAGTCTGCAAATTACAACAAAGGCTTTATTTCTCAGTCACCTAGTGAAGGAATATCCATCTAAAAGATGGAGTTTATTAATTCTCCAATCATAGCCAAGTGACACCTTCAGTTTTTCAGAGAAGGTGTAGAGCTGGACAGCACAAAGAGGTTCTATTTTGTAGGTATTTTTCTCCATAGCCGTGTGGGTAACTGAACCGGAATTAAAATACAAACAAACAAATAAAAAGTTATTTTATTTCTTGGTAAAGATTTGTAGAACACAATGAAACATGGTATTTTTCCTTTATAGTGTTTGGATCTTTATATATTTATAATTTATAGTTATATATTCATTAAGAGCCTTTGATCTTTATAGTCTTTAGAGAGGGAAAGTTGGGGGTATTCCTCAGTTGCTGGTCTGACTAAAAAAAAAGATGGCATTTGTTGACCACCAACAAGAGCTTCATCAGGCATTTAAGTTTTCAAGTGCAAAATGTGTCCTTGTCAATTAAAATATATTTCATGGACTCAATCTTTTTTTTTTAATTGTCTTTTTCAATAGATCCATTAATCCATTTACCCATTCTAATTACAGAACTCTCATTTCTATTCCTATTGATTTGAGCAGTAATTTTCCCATCAGATTTAATGGTGCAGTACAAGACCACAGATTCTCATCAGGATTAAGTCCCCTGATGCAACAGCTTTTATAAATTTATGTGGGTCAAGTATGGCAGGCACAACACATACAAGTTACTAGGGTCACAGATTCTCTTTCAAATGAAGTTGCATTTTCTTCTGCTCAAAATTGTTCTACACATCTGATTCACACAGTTTTGCTGTGAATACTTTGCGCCATCTTTTCAGTCCTGAGTTACTTTAGAAACAAAAGAATAAACAAACACATAATAATTACAAAGAGAGGTTTTTTTCCAAAATCTCCAATATGCAAAATGTAGCACTTAAAACATACCTAAGCATCAAATAATTGGGTGGATACCAGTGAACAATTGTTTTAAATGTATTTAGTGTGAAAAATGTATTCCTTCAAGCATTCTGTATACCTTATTCTATATACCTTTTCTACTCTATACCTTAGTGTTTGGGCTTGGTATACAACACTGCTTAATTAAGTCCATCAGTTGCATTATATCACCATGCTGATGGCACCTGTAATTTTCAAAGAAAATCAAAATTGAAATTGAAATTATATATATAAATTATATAGATTTATGCATGTAAATGGTCTTGATTTTTTTGATGCCCATTTATGATAATCTTGTACATCTCTGGGTATTTTTAAAGTCTTCCTTTTAGTCTGAGAAATTAAGTTGCTGCATGTCCATTCATGTCTATTTTTGTCGATATTATTACTATGTTCTTTATGAACATTATTCTCAAATTCAACAGAAAGCAGAGAAGCAGCAGATATGAAAGGCCCACACCATCCAGAAAACATATACATACCTAGAGGTATCTAAAACACACAGTGGATTAAGCAATTTGCTTCAGAAATTCAGTGTTCAGTAGCTAAGGGGCTGCAACCCTGATTTTGCTAAAACCTAAAGGCAATTCATTAAAAAATCCCAAACACTAAAAACTTTCAAAACAATCCTTGAAAGAGAAAAAAGGTTTCTAGGCTGTTTGAAATTATGCCTATCAGAACAAAAAAAAAACAAAAATGGAACAAAAACCCACAAAGAAAGTACTCTGAGAAAGAAACCACTGGTATCTTATGCCAATATCAAAAATTAGTAATTGATAATTGGCATCAATCTGTCATTGTCTGCAATTTGAATAAAAATTCCCAGGGAGCAAATTTCTCTGTAGTGAAACAAAGGAGCATATTGTCTTCTGTCTCCTTCTTGAGCAGCGCATACTGGAAACCTTCAGAAAAAAAGACTGGGTGGATCAGGCTGATCCAATATCATAGTTTCTGAGCCAGTATCAGAATTGCAGCTGGATCTCTGATAGTGCAGTTTACAGAATAAATTTACTTTGGTAACTTAAGTAGGTTCTGTCCTTCCCCTTCTTCTCCCAGTCTTTGATAACTTGTCCTTACTCCCATTCAACACCCTGTATTGAATAATTGATTTTGCAGGCCATACAGAAAACACCCAATTTATATCTGGTTTTTTAGAGGACTTCACAAGATTAATTTCTGAATTCAACGTAGCTTTTCAAATTTATAGAATACCTTATGTTTGAAAGAACCTATGGATTTCATCTTGTCCAATTCCCTACCTATATAAGTTATTCTGGTAGAATTCATGATGCTACACATTGTCTGGAGAGATGTTGGACTTAGTACTACGGAGAGCTCCTATCTCTTTGAAAAATTTTCCCTGTCAAGTTCATGTGGTGCATCACCTTTTCTTGAAGAGGTGATGCAGAAAGAACATTAGTCTGAAAAACTTCCAGCATGTTCAGAGAATTTCTTGTATTTCCCAAGTCAGAGCTCTGTGAGCAAATTTCCTACAAAAGTTTTTGCCACTTGTACTGGGTGCACTGGATAGAGGATGAGATTGATTTCATCCCCACATGCATTGAGCACTAGCATGGTAGCAAGGCCAAGTCAGATTTATATTGACATATCTGCTTTTTCTTCTGAAAAAATTAGCAGGTGCTTGTCCCATGCCAAAATATCTGAGATACTTTTTGCAAGCTTGTCAGCGTAAATTAGGTTGCTTTGATTGGAATCTCATTAGCACCTGCTGCCCTTTGAAGTGCTAGTGCTTAGAAATTGTGGCCATCAAAACAATACAGAACCACTCTTTCCCCACTGTTCTGCATCCCATATGCATCAGATTAAAGTAAATGCAATATGAAATCAAATGCTGTCACTGGTTTCATCCCCTTAAACTCATCCAGGTAGATCGCTTTGCTTCATCTTGCTATGCCCCTTCTTGATTTATGGGAAGCATATCAGTGTAAGACTTTGACCAAAGATGTACTTGCTGGACAAATTAGTATCTCAAGGCCATATTCTCATACTGCTTATGTAAATAGAAATCCAAAATTATCCTGTGAATGTGAGATTGAAATACACTGCATTTTTTTTTTGCCTCACTTTCTTCAGTGTATTTAATTCTAAAACATCTTTATTATATGCAATAAAAGAATCAGTCTGTTGTGCTCTTTTCTAGGCTCCATACCATTGCTTCGATTTTCATGTCAGTAGATATTTTTTCCCTTTTGATCAGATTATCCAACTACTTGTCTATTTCACCAGGGAAGGTGGCCCAGAGCCAGCTGCCTGCAGCTGGGCTTTTCTCATCGATCTACATGGAAAACCTGCACTCCCAAACACAGCAGCACACTGAGGGATGCTTGCACAAATGTAAATGAGAACTAAATGCATGATGCACTGAATAATAGCTTAAACAACACTTTGTTCTTTGCTGTTAGCTTGTGCAGTGTGTCTGTCTAGAGGAACATCAGCAGCAAACGCCTGTTAGACTGATGGATGAAGAACTGTAGTGTTTTAGTGCCTTCTTGTGCTGATGCCTAG
>VYZP01046802.1:3417-49364 GCA_013400635.1 Hypocryptadius cinnamomeus | reverse complement strand
CTGAAAAAAAAAGCTTTATAAACTCACTGTAGATTTAATGAGACTGACAATGACATGGGCTCTACAAGCAGAGATGTGGTTGGGTTTCTGAGAAACTCCTGTTTTCCAGTGTTGTGGGTGGGGAATTTAGCCAGGCTGAGTGCAGCATCCAGGGGCTCTGTCCCAAAGGGCAGGGAGTGGCTGAGAGTGAAACCTGGGGATAAATCTCTTGGGGAAAGAAAGAGTGGCACATCCTCTGGTGCAGTTTCTCTGCTAGTGGGAGGAGAGGGAGGTTGCTGAAGGTTTTGAATGGAGGGATCTGGCTTCCCTGCACCTGCAGCCAGCTGTGCTCCACACATCTGGCACGGGGCTGGCAGCACCAGGGGAAAACCTCTCTCCACCCACTCATTACTGGAGGAAGCATTGGTGAGTGTGTGTTACATCCTGCCTTCCCTGAGTGCCTGGAGCTCCAGACTGGGCAGCCTTAAATGAAGCAGCGTGGAGAGGTGAGGCTGGAAAGAAAACTCTTATTGCTCCTCTTGTGTGCAGCTGAAGCAGAGCAGATGTAATCAAATCCTGAGTAATTAGTTAAAACTGCTTGGGCTCTTGCAGTCTGTGTTACCTGGAGGCTTAGACACCTGAGAGCAATTCAACACTGACACATCTAAATGCAATAAGGGAAAATAATGCAGTTAGCATTGAAAGTGGCACAAGTCACTGTAAACACTTGACTAAATTGTAGGAAGTTTTTGTGATAGTTTCAAGAAATCTAACTTTTTAACCTAGTTATAGTTAATCTAATTTTAAAAATTACCTCTGTTTTTTATTTTTTTTCCTGCAGTGTTTGCCTTCTCTGGAAGTTATGCACTACTATTTATTGCCAGGTCCCTTCAAGGAGTGGGTTCCTCATGTTCTTCTGTGGCAGGTAAGAGATGATAGAGGAAAATGCAGATCACTTTCAGTCTTTTTTTAAATTGAATTCTGTCAGCACATTCAATAATTAATAAAAAAATATTAAATTGAATAAATTTTTTTTTTTCTGTCTCTTCCATATAAAGTAGCTCAAAAGCAAATGTCTTTTAAGACTTCCTTGGTATTTGGGTTGCAGTAAGGTAGAGCACTAAATGAACTGCACTCTCCCTGGGATTTCTGCACCTGTGTCTTCAACATTTTAAATTCATTTTTAGCCATTTTAAAGGTCACTGAGAACTTATGTTGGTACTTATTACAGTTAGAACAGCAGTTCTGTCTGTTACAGAAATTTCTGTAATAAAATGTTGTTTTCAAGGGCTTACCATGCAGGCTGCCAGTTTGGGCTCAGTATATCTGTACCACAGTTCCAAAAAAGTGTCTCATTTTTAAATGAGTGGGTAAAATGGAATGTGAGTTTTCAACCCAAATTATTTGAGCATTCTTGAGGCTGAGGCTGGAGAAAATTTTGTTCATGCTAAATATTCCACTCTTGGGAAAATTTCCTGCAATGGCAGGAACTGACTGACATCAGTTAGGGCTGCAAGTCAAGCTTTCCCAAGGGAAGACATGACATTAATTTTAAATAATAAATTAATAATTAAATAATTAATAATTAAAATTATTGTTCAGCTGCATCTCAGTCCCTGTGCAAGGGGGCACCTTGAGCTACAGGCTCTTAGGTGAACACAAGACTTTTTTTTTTCTCAGCCAATGAACACAAAAGAGCAGAAAAGGCCAAGGGACCATCTAGTCCACCCCTTCCTGAAGGCAGGATCAACTTAATATCTGTCATTCCTCATGCACACTTGACAGGCTTGACCTCAGAAGCCTCCAGAACTGCCCTCAGCATCCAGCTCAGTGCTTTAAGTACCTTTATGGTCAGGAAGGTTTTTTTCCTGATGTCTCATCTAAAGGCTCTTTACTGCCATGTGAACTTATTTCTGCTTGCCATCCCTCACAGAACACAAAGATCAGTTTCCTTTCTTTATCTTCCTGGCTCTGTTTTGTATTGCAAGACTGTTATCACCTCTCACATCAGTTTTATCCTCTCTGGTTTTAAATTGGGAGTCCTGCAGTTGTCCCTCACAGATATTATTCTGAGCCCTTGCTCTCCCTCTGAGCATTGCCATTCTCTGCATGGTCTCCAGGCAGCCCCAGATTTCTCCCTGTGCTTCACCAGAACCAGACCCAGCTCTAGGGAGAAGCTCTGACTCCTTGCAGGGCCAGCAGCAGTGAGAGTCTCATCCTGATCTCACAGCAAAGGAAATTTTGTGTGCCATCACTGGCAATCATTTACTCCCCTGCATTTGCGTGTGCAATCATTCCTGTCTGTGTGTAGAACTTTGTGTTACTGTTTTTGCATTTCTACCTCCTTCTTTTTTTCCAGAATATTTCCCCAAATCCCACATTCATTGTGAATTCTAATGCAGCTCTCCAGCTGTTCATGCAAACAGTTTGATGTCATCCACTCTTTTCAATAAACATGGAAATCCACACAAGACCTCTGCTCTTTTGATGATGGATGGCATTTACTGAATGATCAACCATGCAATGTATTATTTCCCTTTCTCTGTGTAGCTGCAGAACTTATTTACTGAGTCCTATGTAAATCTTGATTTGAAAACAGAATTGTTAATTTCTATAAGGACTCTTCTGCAGCATTTACGTCTGCAGTGTCCGAGTGCTCCACAAAAAGACAAACAAATTAGGCTTCATGTTTCCTTTTGTGAAATGGAGGCTCATAATCAAGTGCAGAAATAAGGCATGTGAAGATAAAGGTTAAAAGGATCCTTTAATTTTTTTATGCTGAACTTGAAATACTCATTTACAAAGCAATCAGCTCTGCATAAAACCTCGTGCCCAGAGCACTGTCCACAATTGGAGCTAAGTGGTCACTAGACCTTTGTGCACCCCAAGTATAAATAAATGATGGTGAATACTTGTCAAAAGCTTTGATTCTGCTCATTGGAAAGCGTCATCAAAAAGCTCTGTGACAAAAGATGAATAAAGAATCTAACCAATGAGGGCATCACTAAATTACCTGACTAATACTGCACAATAGAACATGGTCTTGGGGACAATGGATGGTGCCAAAACCATTTTTGCTTGGAAGGTAATTCTAAGGGAAGGGAATATATATATATATATATATACAGACAAAAAAAAAAACAAACAACAAAACCAAAAACCAAAACCACTTGGTCATTTCTGTGTAATGTTTAGTAGGTGTCAAATGATGACCATAAACTGTAGCACACAGATGTCTAATTTTGTGCTGTGCTTTTTTTCTTATGTCTCTTTATTTCTTTATTTATTTTTAATTGTAGGGATGGGATTGCTTGCCACTGTTTATACGGATGATGAAGAGAGAGGCAACGCAATGGGAATTGCACTTGGAGGCCTGGCTATGGGAGTATTAGGTCAGTGAGTTGGAGGCTCTGCTGGCAGAAGGAACCATGCCCCAACCATCCCAAAGTTTGTTCTTGGGACCTCTGGAAGCAGCAGAAGGGTCTCCCTGGGTGTCATGGTACTGTGCAGTCTCCAGACTGGATTCATGGTGCATGTGAAGAACAGCCTTTCCCACAGCACACATTCCCGGTGTGGATACACACAGGGAATTACATGTCAAGCAGTGATCTCTGCAATGTTTGGGGTTTGTTTACATTGCACAGTGTTTTGGGGAATGAAGAATCTGGTTATTGCCATGATCAGTGATCTTGTGGGGATTTCCAAACTGGATTTTTGGTTTCTGTGTGCCTGCAGCAGCATGCCTGAATGCTCGCAGGGGTTTTGTTCAGAGTCAGAGTCTTCACAAGTGTCTCCTTTCCTTTCCTTGGCAGTGGGCCCCCCTTTTGGGAGTGTCATGTACGAGTTTGTGGGGAAGAGCTCTCCTTTCCTGGTGCTGGCAGCCCTGGCCCTGTTTGATGGAGGTCAGTAGATCCCTGAGTCAATATCACCCTGAGGCACGTCCCTTTCCTGTTCCTGCCATCCATCCCCCTTCCTGGAGGAGAGTTACAGCGTGGATTTCTTTTCACAGCTGTTCAGTTACTTGTCCTGCAGCCCTCCAGAACACAGGCAGAAGTGAGTATTAAGGTAAAACACTGCAGGAATAGGTGTCATTTTGCCTTTCCTAATCCCAAGCTTTTGTTTCACAGAGTCAGAAGGGGACACCTTTACTGACCCTTTTGAAGGACCCTTATATCATTATTGCAGCAGGTACCAGACCCTTTTTTTCCTTCTTTAAACCAGCCATTGATGTAATTTCTGGCCTCTTGGCATGCCTGGGGCTGAGCTGCTTTAACAGCATTGTCATTTGCTAGTTTACTTTATATAAAGATCTAAGAATGTGTTGATAATACAGGATAAGTGTACCAGCAGAAGCACAATAGGCAGAAAATTTGAAATAAATGTTTCTTTCGAACTGAGAGGCCACTAATGACTTGCAGGTGCCTGCTGGGGCAATGAGATGTGGCCCAGAAACTTCCTGTGAGGCAAGTGACTTGGGCCAAGGCTTTCAGAGTGAGGGATTGCCAGCACATCACAGGCAGGCACAGGGAATAACATTGAACTTTGTTTCTGTTTGAAGAGGGAGTAAGTTTGGTCTCTTGAGTGTGAATTGTTGTATTGCAGAAAAGGTGTGGTGGAATGGTGAATGGTGTTTGGTATTATATGTATCTTTTTTCTAATGAGCCTTTCTGTCTCAAGAGAAGTTTGCCTTTTTGCATTGCACATAGTTTAATGTTTATTCTGAAGTCTGTGATTAAGCCTGGCTCTTTCTAATGTTGACAAAATACCTGGAAACAGATAATTATTTTCACAGTTCTGTTTCTTCATCCTAACTTGCTTGTCTAACAGAGCAATTCTTCCAGGCATTTCTGGAAGTTTTCTATTTCTTGCTGATTTTAGGGAATTATCATAACCTTAACTCTGTGACTTGGTCGAGCTGTGACCTAAGTTATACAAACCCTTTTGCTTGAGAAATTCTTGGAGCATGAAAAAAACACTGAATAAAAATATAGCAAAGACAGTACTTGTGATATGAGATCAGATTTGTCATTCAGCTGATTCAGTAACTTTTCCTACAGCAGTTAAAGCATATAAAATATGAGAAATCCCCATGGATTATCAGTGGGATTAAGGGGAGCACCTGGGCTCTCTGCCTCCCAGGACAGAGGCTGCCCAGTGCTTTGACAATGCAGATGATGCTGATGTTCTCTAACCTCAGCTTCTTCTCCTTGCTTTATTTCCCTTGCAGACCAAATTTGGTTTTGTCAGAGCTGAATGCCAAATGCCCTGGTTTGTGTCAGAGGTGATGCTTCACAGCCTGTGCCATCAGTACCCACTGGCTAGGCAGAAGAAATGTCACTGATGTGTTTTGTCCCTGCTGGTGGCAGCTCAGGGAGTGAAATCAGTGTCATTCCTGAAGCCAAACCTCACTGACAGGGATGACAGGAAAATCAGTGCTACTGCCTGACAAAGCTGCATGGACAGACAAGTTGGTTTAAATGATCAGATCCAAAAAAAAACCAGAGCAGAGGCAGAGATCATCATGAGCACACTGGTCCTTGGAAAAGTGTGGACAGCTTTTCACTGGGTGCCTGCTCTTTCACAGGAAAATGCCAGTGATGTCTGTGGCATTCTCCCAAAAGCTGGGGGGGTTCTTGGCTGTGGAGATGGGATTCAGCTGGAAGGCTGCAATTTCACACCTTCTGGCCAACACAGGACATTTGATCTCATTCAAGGAGGAAAAGATGTAGGATTCATGCCCTTGACACATGGCACTTTAAAGTAAGGTCAGCTCCAGGCAAGACTGAGGAAAAAAAAAAATTATTTTCTTTTGGGGAAGCTTTGCTGAGGCAGCAGGCTCTTGGACTTTGCCCTGAGATTGCAGAGTACAGCTCAGGCTCTCATTTTTCTCTTGGGGCACATTCTACAGGTCTGAAGCACCTTTATCACCATATCCCTGAGTGCTTTGGTAAGCTCTGCTGCTGCTTCCTGGCCTAAGGAGAAGTAGGTGCCACAACCATGTGCAAGCACACCTGTTTCTCCTTCCTTTGTGAGCTTTGTTCAGAACAGAATAAACTGAATAGAATAGAATAAATGAAATAGTAAATCCTTTGCTGTTTAAGCTGTCTCAGTTAGAATGGTCCTGCTTCCTCTGTCTGCACTTTGTGCAGCCTGAAATGTTTTTTCCAGCATCAAGGAAGCTGTTTGAGCCTGGCTGATTTTGGCTTGGGAGAGCCCCAAGGTGTTTAACTGGGGCTTCTTACAGAGCCGCTCTGGGAGCTTGCACCCAAGTGGAAGGGTTGGCTTTTGTCTTTAGGGCAAAGCAGTGCTGAACTGTTGCTCCCTGCCCGGGGAAGGGAGTGAGCCAGCTAGCCAGCAAGTTCATTTTAGGAATTGCGGATACACAGTCTAATGTATTCTGACAGGTTTGAGCAAAGAATGACATCAGTGCTCATTTGGTTTTGAACCTTGTGATGAAGAACTCCCTCCAAGAGAAATAATGTTTCTCTGACCTCTGAAAAATACAGCTTTTTTTTTTTTAAAAAAAAAGGAAAATTTGTGTAGTAAATGACTGGAAGAGTCTAGAGTATTTTCCTGAAATTCAGATACTGTAAATATTAGGAAGAAAGATGGGAACACAAGTTTGAGGTTGTCACTTCCAGCAGTGATTCCCAAAAGCCATTTTTAAGGGATTAGCAGAGGGGACGTGTCCTGTTGCCCTGCATTAAACTTTGAGTGCCTGAGGGTCTTTGAGTAAGCGTGAAAGGCATCTTGAATCCAAAGAAATACCATGGGGTTTCATAGTCCCTGTGCTGGAGCTGAAGTGCAGCACGGAGGAGAGAAGAATGTGACACAAACCCACTGGAGCCTGGCTCTGCAGGCAGTGGTGTAGGGCACAGCTGAGCTGGCAGGCCAGACTGAATCAGCACTTCCACCACTTGTTATCCTTTGTGTCTGGGTAATTAAAGGTCCAGAGATTTGTAAGCATTTGAAATTCATAGGGCTGTGCAAGCTGAAAGCCAAACCCGCGTTTGCGGCACAGGCTGGCTCACTGCTGCCTGTAGGATCTCCAGAGAAAATCCCCATTTGTGGGGAACAGACATCCCTGTGCTTGGATCTTGGTATTTTCAGGATCATGACCTCCACATCCTGTCATGTGAGGTAGGCATGCTCTCTCAGATGACAGAGGCACAGGGTCAGAGCCTGAGCCTCTTACACAACAGGGCTCTGGTATTGCCCCGGGAGACCAGGTAAAGACCAAGTGATTGTAGTTTTAGCTAATCATTTGTACAACAGACCTCATGAACTTTCCAAATGTCATCAAGCTCACTGCAAACTTTCACATTATGAAATAGCTTAACCTTTATTGTAGAATTTCTAGGAGAATAGAAACATATAAAAAGCCTTCCGTGATTTTACACCATGTTCTCTTTAATGTTAATCACCATCTGATACACGACAAATAGGGCTGTAAAATGTCCAATGTTTATGTAAAACCATCCATTCTTTGCATGGTGTTTTGTTTATAGTCAAAAGAAATAATTACTACTATTTTTCCCCCTCCCCTTCTTTCTTTAAGGCTCAATCTGTTTTGCAAACATGGCTATTGCTATGCTTGAACCAGCTTTACCTATCTGGATGATGGAGACCATGTGCTCAAAAAAATGGCAGCTTGGTAAAGTACAGTACATTGTTTGCATCTCTATATTTTGTCTATTGAATGTCTGAGTTCTCGTCCTGTTAATGATTATTTGCTTCAGGGGGGTAATTTTTAATTTTTTTTTTTCCAATCTGTAAAGTCTCAGTGTTAAACCTGCACAATTACAAACACTGGTATGTAAGAAAAAAATTACACAGAGTGGTGATATTGTTGCAATAGAGGCTCCTGTAATGGGCTACACTCACATTTCAAGGAAAAATAGATGCAGGCAGCCTCAGGACTGGGGTTGATCCAGCTCCATTGGGAATCCCAGCTCTGCCCTGGCAGTGGATGTTGGCCAGGGCAGCTGCAGGGTGCCTGTTGAGCTGCAGAGCCAGCCTTGCAGAGCAAAACCATTTGGTTTTTTCCCCTGTAGGGAATCCCTCCTCAGTCTTTAGTTTGAGTTGCCCTGAGCAGGCAGGCACAGAGATCTGCAGCAGGTGCTCTGTGCTGGGTGCAAAGCAGGTTCATGGCAGCACAGCCTCCTTCCACACTGCTCCTGCTGACATGTGGAGGAAAGATGGACTGCTGCTTAAAACATGCACATGAGGAGCACTTTCCCTTGGAATTTACATATTTGGCTTCCTTTAGTGGTTACTTAATCATCCCTTTCAACAGAAAGCAATGGGGAGCCCCACCTTGGACCTTGTTATGAGTTTTAGCAGGGACACAGCCTTGGGAAACCAGGTCCATGGGCAAACATGGAACATGCCCCGTGCATCCATCTGCACTCCAGATAAAGCTGGGGCAGTTACTTTCTCTTTGAGGTGAGCAAGAGCAGGAAAACACCACCAGAAAGTGGATTAAATTCTAGTGAGTGACAAACTGTGTGTGAGAGGTTGATGTGAATCTTCCTGAGTGGGGCATGCCCAGCCTTCATCCATCTCTGGTTAATTTAATGATGTGGTCATGAGGGTATTTTTAATATCTGAGTATAGTTTGAAAGAAAAAGAAAAATCCTTCATGAAAATGATGTTCAGCTGATATCCCTGCTCTGTGTTAATGTACACATTACACCCTACAGAAAGCACAAACCTTTGTTCTAATTAATGCAGTTGAGATCTAGAGTGGCCACTGATGCAGTTATTATTGTACTGCTGAACCTGGCAATAACTTCTAGCCTGTAATACAGCAGAATGAACATGCAAACTTAGGTATTCTGAACGTCAAAAAGGAAAAATAAATATTGCCTATCTACCTCCCTCACCAGTTTCATATTACTGGTGCAATAGAAATTACATTTACAAATCTCTTCATTGAACAGGGGTTACTAGAAGGAAAATATCCATTTTAAATTGAGACTAATTTAACCCCTTAATGATACAAGTAATTGACTCCATTTCACTTTGTCTGATTTGACAGCATTAATGAAAATTTTTAAGCCTCTTAAATTGTAAATTGAACTGCAGGGTTTTAAGCAAATTATTATCTCATGCAATTGGAAGCCAGCTGTTTGAAGCATGATCTGAAGAAAATATAAAGAACCTTCATTTGACCAATGAATATTACTGTGCATAAAGCCTATTTAGAAAATGATGGTTCTGCCTCAGTATACCACAGCTTACAGACCAACCTGTGCAAGTCTTATTCAACAAGCCTTTGCAGTATAATTTCTCTTTTACAGCTGTCAGGGTCTGCTCTGTGTGACCATTTGGTATAACCAGATAGCTCCAAGCAGTACTGAAGTAGCTGTGGTTACACAGGCTGAAATGAAATCTTTCCCCAGCGCCATCACCACTGTAACCCACAAGGTTTTTAATCACAGGATATTGCTGTGCTAAAAATTACCTCTTGATTTTTTTCTTATGAATATATCAGAGAGATGGGAAGGAAGATGGATAGGCAGGAAATGAGAAAGCCTATGTTGCCCTGGTGAAAGATGAGGAGCACACACACGTGAAGGCAGGGGTTGGATCGTGTACCCTGACACCATGGCTGCTTTCTGAATCTCTGGCTGGGTCCTGCCCTGGGACTTCTGTGTAAGGAGAGGATGAATCCTCCAGTACAGACTGTAATAACTGGATTTTAAACCAGAGATGTCATCTAGTCCAGATACAGCCACTGCTGTAGCAACCTCAGGGATGGAAAAACATTGCTCGTGCCAACAACGTATTTTTCCAAGTGGAGGTGGGAAATGAGAGAGACAGACAGAATTTACTCAGGTGTCCTCATCTGCAAGCTATTACAGTTTTTAAAAAATTTATTTTATTTAACCCAATATATGATTTTAAAAAAAAATTAAAATACATTGGATAAATAATTTTAATACTATTTTTAAAGGTTTTTTACTCTTACATTATTGATACTTGACCAAAGGTGATATCACAGCACCACTGACTTGCCTGTAACAGGAAGCTTCATGGCATTCCCAGGCTTAGAGGGGGACTGTCACTTGCAGAGCCACAGCAGCCCTGCTGTTCCCTGCTGCAGAGGGATTCCCCCACCCTGAGCACCCTGGGCTGGCTGCATGTGCTGAGCATATGCTCCATAAGCCCTGAACTGCAGGAGAGTTGCTCTCCTTGACCTATCCCAAAGCTTATTGCAGTCAGATATAAACTTTTTGCTCTTTGTTGTTCTGTCCCCTCTCCCAGACCAGTTCTTGTATCTAATGCTGAAAAACTCTTTTCAAAGGCATCACGTTGCTGTTGCATTTCACAGATGATGTCCTTAGATTTCACAGGAAAGCTGCAACAAACCGGATATTTGATTCTTTGGGCTCTATTAGATGTGTCCAGATCAAAATTGCAGTGTCTGGCATTTATTAGTTTCTTCTAACACTTCACTGAAATCCTTGCTGATAAAACATCTCATTCGTATTTTTCAGGTGTCGCTTTTCTTCCAGCTAGCATCTCTTATCTCATTGGGACGAATCTTTTTGGGATACTTGCGCACAAAATTGGAAGGTATGCTTAATTTAAAAGTACTAATCACCTTCTAGTCTCTTCATGTACCATTTCCAGTGTTTCCCTGGGCACTTTATTGATAGTGGAAATTATTAAAGCTTGTTCTATAGGAGCAAAATTGCTTTTTTTTGAATACATTGCTGCTTTTGCTTTTAACTTTTTTTAACTCAGCACTTCAGACATGGCTTTGAAACATTCAGGATCAGCTCTAATATCTCATTATCACCATCTCTGAGTGATGTTTCTTCTTTGGTAGGTGGCTTTGTGCTTTGCTCGGGATGCTAATCGTGGGAATAAGTATTTTATGTGTAAGTAGACAATCACACGTCTTTTAAATCATGTGAATGTTTGTGTGCTCATCTTCAGATATGTGCTTTTCCCATGAGAGTTTTATGACATGTTATTAAACAATGTGTGGTTAATAGGATCCAGATCAGAGTTTTGAGTGCTTTCCTATTTCAGTGCTTCAATTATTTTTAGAAATGATGACTCTGAGAGGAGCTTGCTCCTCTGTTGAGCTGTCACTCAGCAGTTTATAATAGTAAGTGTGTCAGTGGTTTAATGGCACAGTTGTCTGAAATGACAGCTCAGAACAAAGATCAAACTCTCAGATCTGTACAAAGTGGGCCATAACTACTTGGAGAATTTATCTCAGAAAAAGAAGCTAACCTCATTAGCATGTGCAGCGTGATGTAATTAACTGCCTGAAATTTCCTTTGTAGGTACCATTTGCTAAAAACATTTATGGGCTCATAGCACCAACTTTTGGGGTTGGATTTGCCATAGGTAAGAACATTCACAATGAATTCTTACAATCTGTTATTTCTGTAAAAAACTATTTGATATGAAATTGCACAGAAAATCAGTTTTGTTGCCATTCTGATCTAACAGTGGTGCAGCCTGAGCTGTGGCCCAAACTGGGGGAGAAAGAAGGATTGAGGGACAGTGCTTAGGGAGTTTGAACCAGGCTGCTTTAGACCAGCTGGACCCTCAAGGCTGTCCAGAACTGCTCCATCAACCTAAACAAACCTTTCAACCTGTCCATGAATGTAAATGTTGTTTTTAGAAATGCAGCTGTGCACTGCCCCAAACCCACAGCCTTTCCTGCAGAGGAAAAGGATTTATATAGACATTTCCACGGGAAGAAAAAGGCTTAAATTGTTTGTACATAGAGAGGAATTCCCAGGCTCACACACATGTACTCCTCAAGTGACATGTGTGACTTTCCTTACACTGGGCTGTGCAGGCAGGCTGCAGTGGGGACCCTGCCTTGCTTTTCAGTGCTTGGTGCTCAGCAAATGTCCTGGGGTATCTCCACACGAGGGATGTGCAGTGAGGAAAGAAGCTACAGGCACCAATTCAGACCCCAAGTGTCTCAGCAGTTTTGTGAGCTGCCTGTGCTGTTTCTTGCCAGAAATAAGGGTGTGTATCAAGACACATGATAAAAACACCGTAAATAATTTTGGTTGACTGGGAGCTAATGCTGTCTTTTAGGCCTCCAGTCAGGGTAGGTTCACACCAGAAAACTTCCCCCTAATTACTTGGCAGGGAATGTGAAGTGGGAGCTTTGGTGGGAAGTGTGGATGCACCCTAAACTCACATCTCTCCTGTCCTTTGGCAGGTGCCACATGTACACCTGTATACAGGTCCACATGTGACCCCAGACACAGCAAACACCATAAAAAGCAAAGCTAACACAGACTATTTTTACACAAATCCTGCTGTATACACCTATATACAGGTCCACACGTGACCCCAGACACAGCAAACACCATAAAAAGCAAAGCTAACACAGACTATTTTTACACAAATCTTGCTTAGTTATGAACAAGCATCCTTTTAGCTGCTTTTGCACCCCGTCTTAGCACATAGCTCACCAAGATGTTAAAAGAAGGGGAAGAAAATGCAGCATTTTCCTGGAATATGTTTTGCAGGGATGGTGGACTCCTCCATGATGCCAATCATGGGCTACCTGGTGGATCTGCGCCACGTGTCAGTCTATGGCAGTGTGTATGCAATAGCTGACGTTGCCTTTTGCATGGGTTTTGCCATAGGTAAGTCCAGCCTGTCCCTGCCTGGACAGCACAGTTAAGAAAAGTAGGAATCTGCTACAATGCCAAGCGTGAATCCCAGTGGTACTTGCAGATTTTATGAGGGGAGGTTCTTATTTTCTGCAAGAAATCAGAGCAGGGGGGTTGTGTTTGGCATCTGTTCCCCTCCCCTGCAGAATTTGTGCTCACTTCAGGAGCTGTAAGAGGCCTGAAGGTGTCTGAAGGCACTGAACACAAATGGGATATGAGGAAAGAGGCCTTGGAACATTTAAAACTAACACCACAGCTGTGCTCCAAGGGTCTGTGGGGGGGATCACTCCTCCCTGACCCCCTGCCTCCTTGAGAGCATGACACAGATGCCCTCAGGAACATCTCTAATCTCCCCAAGGAATGCGGGTATGGAGCCAGGAAAGTTTTATGACATAATTACAAACATGTCTTTACATTCCTCAAATCTGTTTATAAGATGGGGGGTTTGTATACAGAATTATTGTTGTTTAAAGTGATTGCTGCAAATTTTGTGTCAGAGCAATCTCCAGAAAAGGGTTTTTTATCTGCACAAGGTCCCTCTGCTGGTGGTGCCATTGCCAAGGCCATCGGATTCCCTTGGCTCATGACAATTATAGGAATTGTGGATATCATCTTTGCTCCCCTGTGCTTCTTCCTTCGAAGTCCACCTGCCAAAGAGGAGAAAATGGTAAGTGCAACTTGGTTTCTTTTTTTTTTTTTCCAATTTTGGGTTTTTTCAGTGAAACGAATGATAATATACATTTTCATCTTTGCCTCTAACTTCCTCAAAACAGGACCAGCACAGTGCATTTCACCCTCAAGCATTAACTGTGGAATGAACTCCCCCTTCTTTCTATGTCCAAGATGTATAGAGGCAAACCCTTTATTAATTAGATGTTACAAAGTCACAAATTTGATTTTTATGAAACAGGGTCCTGCAGACACTCCTCTGCATCAGCATATGCTGTAGTGGAGTCAGTAGAGAATTCATTTCTCTTTTCCTTGAAGAGCCAGAACTCTGTTGGCCAACTGACCAAATTATTCCTTGGTGTGCCTCAACCTGTTTTTTTCCTCCAGTCCTCTGGGAAAAAATATTTTAAAATATACCACAATATATTTTGAATATTTTGAATCATCTTTTTTCTTCCTTCTCTTTCCTTCATACAGTTCAGCTATCCCTACAAACTAGTGGCTTCTCTTGTCCAACATGTACCACAGGGCTTCTCTTTTTTTTTTTTCTCTTTCTCTTTTTGCCAAAGACTTAATGATCTAGAGCACTCAGTGCTCCCCAGCCACTGTAGGGTGTGTAAGAACAGTGTCACCATCTGTAGGTTTAACCCACTCAGCACTCCATTCTTGCTCTTCCTGAAAATGGCTGGTCTGGGGCCAAAATGTAGTTGCTGGTTGTTTATTTGGGTGAAAAGAAACTCATTTTGCATGGCCATGGTCTTATTCTGCAGTGGCACCTCTCTGCAAGGTAAGGACAGCACCTGGTGCTGGTGCTGCTCACTTTGTACTGGCAGAAGGTGGAAAATTGAATCTTGCTGAAATAATGGTGTGTGTGAGGCCAGAGACCTTCTGTTTGGCTCATATTTGGACTGCAGAATCCCAGTTAATCCTTTGTCATGACCTTTGCTGAATGCACTGGTTTCGTTTGTTTTGGTTTTCGTACATTAAATAAGGCTGAGGAACAGAAAGAAAAAAAAAAAATCAGCTGCTGTTTCCTGGCAATATAAAATTTATCCTGTACTGCCACGGTCCCCGACAGTTTCATTTGTAACATCACAAGGATCTGTCCCCATGGCTCCAACACCTTCCAGCATCTGCCACCTCTAATATACCTTTAAATGCAAAATAGCTCCTGCTCCCAAAGTGGCTCATGGCTGTAAAATGATGTACCAGTTCTTTCAGGTTGGAGGAGAGTCAAAAGGAGCGTCCCAAAATTGTGGTCTTTGCATAATTATTAACCCCCAAGCTTAATTACACTCAGCATGAAGAACACTACACATCTGCTCCAAATCTCCTTGGGAAATTTCAGCCCAGAGAATTTAGTATTTTATCTGGCCCTTACCATGATTTTCACTTTTAGCTTGCTGTGGGCCAAAGCACAGTGTTGGGACCACCGCTCCTGGCATCATCCTCAGTTTTGCTGTTCTGGATCTCCATGGAAAGAGGGGACAAAAGCAGTAAAAGAGAATTGGCTTGAAGCAGTAGGACTGCTCTTGACCATTCATCCAGGTTTTAATAGATGGAAATTAATTATGGGAGGGGTAAACTACTGTCTCTGCAGAGCAGGTAGATGTATTTCAATAATACCTGGGCTGAAATACTGGAAATAGAATTTTTCCAGAGCTGTCTTTAGCACCAAGATCCCCCCTCACACAGACCTGTGGACTCAAGTTACCCTAATTACAATCAGTTTGGGCTCTGCCTCAAGGGAGGAGAGGTGAATTTCTGAGTGGTGCATGCAGAATCAGCCCCAGCCTCAGCTGGATGCTAAGCAGAAATACTCACACTCTGTTTTCTTCCAGGCAATACTCATGGATCACAACTGCCCTGTGAAAACAAAAATGTACACCCAGAACAACATCCAATCCTACCCCATAGGTGAAGAAGAGGAGGAATATGAGAGTGATGAATAACAGAAAAGCCATATAACATATTTAGGTGTACAAAATGCTGTGGTTCATGTGAAACATCTCATCCAGAAATAGGTTTTAGTAGTACTGTACATTTAATAGTGAAATGGTCAGAAAAACCAAAGGTATAGTATTTATTGCCCGTGACTATAAAGCAGACTGCAAACCGCCTTATGGGGGGAAAGAGCTTTTATAGACCATTTGTATAGTGTTACTCTTGGTGTATTTAATTTTGTTGAATATTACACTCTATTTTTTATTAAATATGTAGTATAAATCTGTATAAAATGTGAATTTTAACTATTTGGTTTTGAAAGTCACCTCATTGACAGTATTTCATATTTTATTTGAAGTCATAGGTTACTGTCAAACTTGAGTCTTTCTTATTTAATTGGAAATTTTGAAAAGCAACCTTCAAAGAAAACCCATCCAATTTGCATCCTTCTAAGTGACACCCTTGTAAGTGCATTGAGAGGAGCTGGAATTCAGAGTGTGGACAGCACTATCACTTTTTTAATCAACATCAGGCCCTAACAATATATACAAAAAACTAAATAAGAGGCACAACTTCTCTGCCAGTTAAAATACGGGCTTCTCCGTGAACCACCAATGTTGAGGAAAATGTGTTGTTAAACAAATGTGTATTGCTATTATTGGTATCTAACAAAATTTTAATCAAGCAGTTGTGCAATATGAAGCCCCCAAACACACAGCACCAGGTAAACAAGTGGGTATGAACACCCACTGTTCCTGTCCCTTAGCAGGGAATGTAACAGCATGAGGATACTTTTTATATTTCTATCTTTTGGATCTTTTAGCATATTTCAACTTTATTTTATCTGCATCTTCAGTGAGTGGTTAGGAAAAGCTGCAGTATTACAGTATTTAGTCTCAGCATGTACTGAAAGTGAGCTGCTAACTGGAGCAGTTCAAACGATGCACATGCATTTAGGTATACATCTAAAAATTCAATGTACATTTATTTTTTTAAATGAGTTCAACTACATTCTTTGCTTAAAAAAAAAATGGAAGAAACAGCCAGTTTGTTGCCAATCTTTCATAACATTTGGGACACAGCCCAATACAGGTGAAGTATTGTATTAGGCAGTCCCTGTCTGCACTTGGAAAAAACAAGACTTGGAAAGAAAGCATTTGAAAAGCAATCCCAATGTCCTTCTCAGCCATGGTGTATCATTTCATTTGTAAAATGAAAATCTTTATGTGCCTTCTCTCATGTAATTGCAGATGTTTTATGTACTACAGCATAGATACTATGTTTACATATAGTTTTGTAAAGCGTATATACTATGGTCAAAAAATATGAAAAATATAGTGGATCAAACTTCAAGTATTGCTCTGTCAATAATTATGCATTCAGAACGCATCAAAATAAAGTTATCTGACAGAAGTTCATGATCTATTGTAATAAAGTGAAAAAAAGGATTAAAAAAGAACAATCCCCCTCATGATTTGTTATGCAGTGTGCTTTACCAGTGTGGGGAAAGCTGGCAGGAAAGCATTTCTCAGAGCTCCTACAGAAACCAAGACTCTGTCATATGATGAATTCTTCACCAACACCAAGTAAGTAATAATTGTGCAGATCAGTGACTATTTATCAGGCTCAGATTTTACTGTGATTTGCACACTTGAAACTTTACCCCAAGAGATATTATTCTACTTAACTTCACTGAAGTCTTTTGGTCAACATCATTTTGTTAATCTGATCAAATTAGAGACTGAAATACCAATGCAAGAATTCTGAATTATTACAGGATGTGTTCATCTTTTTGCCAGCCAATCAACCAGTGTATTTCTTGAATTCACTAATATGTAATTCAAACACAGCAACTCACATTTTTTTAAAAGCACAGAAGGGCTTTCTTCATGGCTTGGTTTTGAATGTTTGAGCACATCAAAACTAAGGAGGAGTTTGCATTGATCTGCAACTTGAGTATGAGAACCAAGGAGAGAGAAAGGGATCACATTCCTTTTCTACAGCTGGTGCCAGTTTCTGTTGGGCCTGAGGGAGCAGCATCTTCCCAGGATTTGCTGAGCAGATCAATGCAGTGCAGTGGCTCCCTTCTCTTGCTCCACCAGAAGAGGAAGATTAATTAAAATCCACACAGACACTCATGTTTGTAATCTCTGTGCCACCTTTCTCTCCACTCCCAAATAAAAACTTACCAGTTTTTCAGGATTTTTTGAGTAATGAGTAACCAAATGTTTTTTGGTGACAGTCAGGAAGAAATTTTACTCAGAAAATACACAAAAAGCCCCCTTCTGCCCTGGAAAAATGTGGATTTTCCCTATTTTTTATATTTTGATCGGTGTCAATTCAGGTGTGATAAACACACTTTATTCATTTGCTCCCACTATTTATTCCTCCTCTGCAGCTGTAAACTTCCACAAATGTTTTGTTTCAAATTTCTCACCCCAAATAATCCAGTTATCAGTAGTTTTATATAATGCAAAATATGCTTCTGCCCTGAAGATCCTTCCTTTAAGTGGTGGCTTTAGATGATAAGCTACTGCAATAGAAGTGTTTAAAAAACATTGACACAATGCAAGAAAGTTGATAATTTAGCAAAACTATTTTATTAAAGCTTATTCTCATGATAAAATAATAGCCAACAAAATCATATTAGGCAGGTCTTCTGCAAATGTGTGTAGCTGCCACCTATTCAGATATCATTAAGTCAAGATATTCTTGTTTTCTGTGGTATTCTTTATTTTCAGCTATTTACAGTCAAGCATGAAGCAAAGATTACATCAGGAATGTAGTATTACAATTTCCCCCTGGAGATTCACTGCTTATTGTAAATAATGCCAGATAGGAATTCATGTTTTCCTTCTTATCACTAAAATACAACTATTTTGCCCTTTTCCCATTCAGTATATTTAAAAATATTGCACTACATTTAATTTACCTCTTACAATCATCATCATTAGCAACATTTTGCGAGGAAAACGATATCCAGCTTTTCTTACCCACTGTGTTACAGGAGTCAATTTAAAACCATGAATGTGTTTTTTGAAATCAGTATTTGCATTGTTTTCACAGCTCCTTCATGTGCACCAGGGCTTACATGAAGCACTTGGATACATTTGAAAACCTCTGTAGTAGTCTGTAAGAGCAAACACTGATGGCATTGAATGCAGACCACCACCAATGGTAAGCTGCTGAGAAAATGTGGGGAAGTCTTAATATGCATCTCAAGCAAGTACAGGTTAAATAACTTTTAGACAAGAAGGGAAGCTCATTTTGTGCGATTATTTGCTCAAGCATAATTTCAGAAGTGTGTCACATGCCTGATTTAGCATGGATAGTTTTCCATACATCAACTAAGTAGTATCAACTGCCCAGAACTCACTAAAAAGTGCAAGTAGTTGCATGACTGGCAGTAACCATTTTGCTTAGAAGCACAAGCACACTGTCCCATGATGAAAACCACTGCTTCTTAATTTTGCCCATCACAAACTAAACAAGAAGCAAATTTAAAGGAGAGGTACATTACAGACGACCTCAAAAACTAAAGGAGTTATTTTTACCATCTCAAACTCCACTCCCACAAAGGCTTTTTTTTTTTTCTACTACCAGCAATACCAGTGATAATGATACGAGTACCTAGCATAGTACCTAAAATAAAGATGATATTTTATACAAAATTTCTATACACAGAAGATGAAACAATGTCTACAGGAAATAAATAAGAATGATGGCCTTAGCCAGGTGATGCTAAGATCCACAGTTTAACACATAGCACAAGACCAGACAGTTCTTTTCAAAAGCAGCTGGCTGAATTTCTTCCTCATCTCTACTGGACTCACAAATTGACTCAAATAAAACATGTTATATACACTATAAGACATTTTGCTGACAAAGGTGATCCTTCTGCTCAGACTCTGTGTTCTGTCTGAGAAGCTGAATGCAACTCACCATGCTATGATTACTCAAAAGTGTTGAGAGAACATTAGTTACTTTGTATTTTGCACCTTAAGCTTTCCAAAATGATAGTCTGCAGCAAAATATTAATTTCTTTATATTACTTACACCATGATTACATGCTTTTTCACAGAAGGCAATGAAACCTCCAACTCTTGTGAAGAACAACTTTCCTTTATCAGGCTACCATATAATACAACATCACAAACATATGATTTCATTCTGGAAGGCAACGAGCCTCTTACCTTGAAAATATTCCCAATTAAATTATTATGAGATACCAGTTTATACTTTGGTATCTAACAATAGTCCAAAGTTCTAAGGAGGATTTTTTTAGCATAGCATTACTATATTTCGTGTTAAATACAAACTACACAAAGTTCTTGTATTCAACAAAAACATGGAAAACAAATGATATGCAATGATAACTTCAGTAAGTATTAATAACAGAGAAAATGAAAGACCTTTTGTTTGTTTTCATGATATGTTTGGCAAAAAATATACAACTACCTAGAAGACATACAATAAAACTGTGATCAACACTTAAAAGCCTGGCCCCTTGGTGACTTCTGAGTCACTCATCAGCTTAGGCATGCAACAAGCTTATAATGTTTTCATCATACAATGGATACTAAACATTTTGAAAACCCTGCCTGTTTCCCATTGAAAACACTAGCTAAAAAAAAAAAATACAGAGAGGGGAAGTGGGGTCAAGTAACGCATTAAGGAAACCACACACATTGATGTGAAATGGTAAGGTTACATGATTAGAAAAAATAAAAATAAGTTATTAAAAATAAATTTCCAATATAAACCCCAAAGTGTAGTTTTAACCAGCTACTTTAACAAAATGATGGTGCTGTAGCTGGAGAAGAACCACTATTAGCAATTAACTGTGGAGAAGCAGGACACGCACATTATACCAGTGTTTTAATTTAATTTGTGTGTGTTTGGAGTTAAGTGCAAAGTATTCTTTTAGTCCATTCCTTCAAAGACTAAATATGTAAATATCAGTCTACTGATTGAGGTGGATCAACTGGTTCTTCTGATATGATATTCAATGTTGGAGCCTCTGTCAGACTGCCATCTTCGCTATCCACTTCTTCTGCTATACTGGATTCCTCAAAATCTTTAGTCAGTTTTTTGGATTGCCTCTCTAAGAACATGTTCTCAAGGGACTCTAGATCCTCAATGCCTGCCCTGTAGTGGATCATCAGCAGCGTGAGGGCCTGCAGTCTCTCACCCGACTTAGCCAGCGCAGCAGAAATCAGGGCTTTTTTCCTCACGTCGGTCGTCTCTTTTTCTTCTTTAACCAGCGAATTATTGTTTTCCAGCTCTTGGTCTATTTCATTCTGCAGCTTATCCAACATAAACTCCAATTTCTGAAAGCGCTCCTCAGTGGGCAAACTTCTGTAGAGGTCACGCCCGATTTCCTTCACGGCGATGAAGACGCTGTCATCGAGGCCGCCCTCCTTGCGGACCAGCTTGATGCCGGTGCCCGCGGCGCGCTTGGAGGGGCTGCTGGGCCCGCTGAGCTCGGTGTCGCTGCTCTCGTTGTCGGACGTGTTCGGGGTGTGCTTTGGCGAAGGCTCGGCCACGTCCGGGCCCTGCTCGGCCAGGCGGGTTTTGGGCACTTGCCGGAGGTTCAGCAGCCGCGTGCTCGTGTTGATGATGTGCCTGGTCAGACCTGTAGTTCTGTTAGCAGACTTGGCCTCGGAATCAACCCGAGGGGACGCGGCTGCAGGAGCCTCCTGGCCCTCGGCTCTGCTGCTGCCCCCAGTTCGATCGAGCCGCTTTTCGGCTCCTACACAAAAGGGCATCTCAGTTAAACATTTTTCTTGACACTTTTTATGGCAAACGTAAGCACAGAACATGCATTGCGAAGCTGCTTTAGTCCACACTTTCTTTTTGCAGTAATCACACCAAGTTGGATTCTGAAACTGAGTATCTTGAAAGTTATGCCTGTTCTCTGTGAGAGCTTGTCCCGAAAAAGGATCCTCTTTCTGAAGGGCACGAGCTTCTTCTTCTAAGTGACACTCTCTCTCTTTCTCCAGAAATACGCTTGAATCATCAATTTCACCTTCTTTTAAATATTTGAATTGCAAAGTTATATCACCGTAACAAAATTTTTCATTGAAACCTTTATGGGTTGTCAAACTCCGCAATGCTGTTCTGGTGACTGCTGCTTTGGGTGTAGGAGCACGCAGTTGAAATTTTCTAACGAATTCCATCGAGGACGTAGCTAGACAATCTAAAGCAATCTCCTCAAGTTTTATGCTTGCATATCCTAAGCAGATAAAACCACCTGCTTTGAAAGGGTCTCTGCACCACAGTGCAACATTAAGGTACTTATGGTATTTTTCTACTTCAAATAGACAGGAGGATGCTCTCGTCATCGGCCATCGGCCCTGACGGATTTTATAAGGAATTTCTGGTGACTCCCATGTTCGATGATCATCACTATCTTTGCAACTACGTGCATTTTCTGTAAGTCCATCTTTTAATGTATCTTGCTTTGGTGCAGTTACTACTTTTGATACTGCTGGGTCCTCTATCTGATCACTAACTTTAATTAGCTTCTCTGTAGATTTTTCTCCGTTATTTGCAGGTGGAGGTGGCCTCTCTGGTTTATCAGAACATACACTTCCAGTTTCTAACACAGTTTGGCTATCACTACTAGACAAAACAGGCTTAATTTGGGGCCTAGGTGGCACAGGAGGCTTAGTACTAGATCCTTGTGACTGTTTACCCAATGGCTGTGGTGCATCTGAAGCCTCAACAGTTTTAGGTGTTGCCACTTTAGCCCCATCTTTTTGTTGCGTTTTTGATGCTGCCTGGTAATTTCCCAAATGCAGTTTTCGATTCAGGATGGGTGATATAGTTCCAAGAGGTTTAGCAGCAGCAAGAATTACTACAGACCGTTTGGGACTCGGAGATGTTGGCAGATCTTCTTTTTGGTCAGGTGTATCACAAGCTAAGTCTTCAAATTCTGAATCAAAATCTCTGCTATCAGTATCAGTTGCTAAACTATTCTGGTCATCTTCTGCCTGTGCCAAGAAAGCTGTGTCCTCCAATTGTCCAAATCCATCCTGCAGTGCTGAGCCATGCTGATTATACCCAACAGGCCTTTCATAAAAGACTAAAACTCTCTCCCCAGCTTGTCTAATCAGCTTCAACACTTGGACAGTTGATGTGATTTTAACACCTATTAAAAAAAAAGACAAACATTATTAAGTTCTAATTATGATAATAATCTAAGTGACCAAAAATAGTCAACAAACTCATTGTTGCTCAGTAACAAAGGAAGTCAATTATGACAGAAAAGCTTAATTGAATGTAACAGATGGATTCTCTCCATTTTATTCATAAAAATATGGAGCTGGAAAAAATAATTATATAAACACTCCAGTTTGCTCTCGTAATAATACTATAATCTTACATAGTAATGTTGATTTCATATGGAAACAGTTTTAACCTTGCTCTTACTGTAAGTTTGGACTTTTCAGCAGTAGACATTTAAAAAAGGACTCAAAAAAGATGGGTATCTTTAAACACAGTTATGATTATAACAGAAGCAGGCTAAAATGAAAATACTTCCAATATGTTAATGAAATATAGTCATAATGCTACTTTATCAGTGTGGCTGGAGTGAGCTGAACCATCTTCCTGAGCAGAACTTTCAGAGCCATTTGATGTATCTCCAAATTACATGCAAGCTAAAATATCTTAATGAGCACACAGTCCAAATACAGTCATGCAGGAGATCACATAAAAATGACTCTTCCTTTGTTCTAAAGCAATCATCAGCTATCTATTCAAAGGAACTGAAAACCCTTTTAAATTACTGGAGTATTGCAATGGGGATTTATTTAGACAGCACCTAAGCAAAGGAACTCATTGTAGATTTTAAGCTCTGGTCTGTAAAACCTCTGTAAAATGTTAAACTTCCTGCTAGCCCAGGCACATTAATGTTTTGGCTCGGTTTTTTATTGTTTTGTTGGTTTGTTTGTTCTGTTTTTAATGTTGTTGCCAAATGTTTATTCAAGCTTCTTTTGCCTTTTACCTAAGAAGAAGTAAATAAATATGCAAGAAAACAAATCAAGCAAACAAAGACCTTAAGTGACCATAAATACATAAATGTTAGTTTTTGAGTGCCAAGCACAACTGTAACTATTGAGAAAGGGAGATTGGCTGAACTGCATACACGACAAGACAACCCTCATTGTGAAAGCTGACATATCACTCACTGCCAATTGCCAGTAGTCTGTCTCCTCTCTGTAGATCAGCAGCTGCAGCAGGTGAGTTTGGAGTCACAGTTTCGATGACAACGTGCCCTGCATCCTCCTCCTTGGACTGCACAAGGCGCAGCGTGAGCCCAACGCTTTGCAGATACCCTTTCACAAGTTCTGCCTGCAGAGAAAGAAGTCAAAAGTATCTTAGTAAAGCTGACTGCAAGGATTCATGGCTACTAACAATAGTTCAAATAAAAATTAAATACAATTATACCATTTTAATATTAAAAACAAATCATTATTTAAAAAATGCATTAGGACGTCCATTGACTTCACCTAATTGATTAACTGTCTGCCAACTAATTTTACACCTTTGGAGTGTCCCAGCCCTAAATAAAATACTACTATTAAACACAACCTCATTATCCATTTTATTAGGAGCACTGTACCATCAATCTAGGTATCACTTTGAATGTAGCCCATTTGCACTATAAAACCTAACACTATGAGCAGCTTTCCAGTAGTCTGTGCAAAAGGGTGTTTGGAGTGACAAAACTCTTATGTACTTACACATTGCTTAAGTATATTCAGAACAAATCTCAATTAACAATAGGCTAAAAAGTTTCTTCAAAGAGGCAAAGCCTTTTCTCATACTTACCTTGAAAAAGAAATACAATTTAAATTTTAACTCAAATAAGCTCAAATACCTTTTTAAAAACAAACAAACAACCAAAAAAGGATAACTGAGATGCAATCCCTGTAGCTGACTTTCATATGACACACCTAGGTAGAGATCAATTATTTACAGACCTCAGTGTCTGAGATCTTTGGCAACTGTTTTCCTAATAAAAGCAGTCCTTAATGAATTTAACAATATCATTTTTCCCCTAAAGCACATTCCTTTTAGACTATTTTAAATGACTGTCTACCATCATTCCATCAACAGATATTCTGTTTGAAAGGAGAACTCATATGTTTCAGCTTCAAGGATAGAAATTTAATTTGTTTTTTTGATTCCCAAGAAGAGAGAGGCCGATAGTGTAGAAACCTCCACAGGAAACTTTATATTTGGTTTCAATTTACTGAGTTCAGGTAGACAGCCTTCTCCTCCAGCCTTCTGCATTTACTTTGCTGCTATCCAAATGTGGATGTTTGAACTGTCTGGAGCTGAGCCTCCTCTTTGGAGGACATTTACTCAGTTTGTGCAATGGCTTTCCACAGATGGAAGTGGATTACTTAGCTCAGTCCATGGCTCTCTCCTTGGCTGAATGGCTGTCACTCCTCTCCCATAATCCTAACAGCACTGCATCCTTGGTTCTTTTTTAATTGTAGTTCAGTTCTTTACAGAAATAAAAATGCTGTGCTGCTCGGCAGTTTGCTGAGTTTGAAGAAGCAGAGTTGTTTTAACTCTCTAAGCTTTGTCACTATTTTCTGCATTTCCCACAGGCACCTACTCTTTTTTCTCAAACTTCTATTGTTAAAATCCAGTAATATATACAAGAATAACAAGACCAATATAAGCTTAATTGCAGTTCCAAGACTTTAAGGTTATTCCAGAATGAAACAAGTAAATAGTTGCCTACAGAAACAACCCTGATGGAGTTTTCAGGTTGATTTTTGTTCATTTATTTGTTTAAATGCCATCCTCATTTACCAAAACTACTGTTACATAATTAAATTTCAAAAAATTTAAACAATAAACTACTAAGTGTTAAGAAACAAAGAAGTATTAGAAATGTCTGTGGAAGAAGACAAACTTTTTTTTTAAGAGAATTGCTCTTCTGCTTTAGCCCTTTATTCATATGCAATATAGCTTTAAGCTAGCAATTCACAAATGCTGCAATGTGCTGTATGGAAACAACATGAACAATTACTGCAATTTCAAACAACACTAATTGAATATTTTAACTGTCAAAAACACAAATGACATGAATTTGCTTTGGCAGCACGCAAAGCTGCAACAAAAACAACATCCAAAGATCACAATAATATAACTGCACATTCTTATCAAACAATGAGGAAACCATTATTTCTGAGCTTTGCTCGGAGTCCAAGTACTCAAATCTCAGTTTTCCTACGATGGTTCCTTTGTAAGTCCCACTCTAAGTGATTAAGCCCAAAAAATATTTCCAAATCATTGCGTTTGAATAGAAGAGGAACTATCATAATGAAGATCAGGAAGTAAACTCGCATTCAAGGAATGCTGACAAACATGAAAATTACAAAGGGCTGAAAAACAAATTATAACCACTTTTCCCCCTAATTTCTGTTAGTGCACTGAAGTAGAAAGCTGTTTAGTGAGAGAATTCCAGGAAAGAAATGGATGCTTAGAACAGTGAAAGGAAAAAAAAACCCACCCAACAAAAACCTCAAGATGGTTTTCCTTTTAACACCCTGTTATTCTGGCCATTTAATTATACTCCTTTAGGAAGTCATCTATTTTGACTGTATATAGTTTCTTTTGAAATCTTACATTAGTTGTGCAGCTCAAAGCCCAGAATTGGAGCTCTTTAGCACAACAAGACGTTTGAGAGTCGAGGCCCGTCCAGGGTGGACATCCTGTTAGCTTTGCATGGCAGCAGAAGAGACATTGCTGTGAGATGCTCTCAACATGAGACAACTCTTGCCCACTCAGCCTCTGAGCAGAGCAGAAAAACACCCAACTACTGAAGGAAAGTGGCCACCACAACCCTGCCACAGGAGTTACCTCAGGCCAACCTACTCCTTTCTTTTACAGTTGGTATTTTCTCATCCATTCAAAGAATGGCCCATAGTGATAAGATTTCTCCAGAAAGCCACAAGTCTTGTCTGAAAGAATGTCAGTAGGAAGAGCTGGTGTTGCAACATGTGACTTTTTGAAGAAAGGCAGGAATGACCTCTAACCACTGTTGGTACTTGCAATCATGGCAAAGTGCATGATGAGCAGATATGAAGAAAGGGCATAATTAGACAGTAAAAAAGAATGAAAAAGTTACCAAAAGCTCTTTTTAAAAGCGCTTGTCAGTACAGACTCTGATGCTCTTGAGTTTTCTTTGAATCCCAGGACTCCTTTGAGTAGAACTACAGAGTGGATGACTTAACAGTGAAAATATTCTGTGGTGCAAAGACTAGAAACTCTTGAGGTGATCCCCAGCATTTCACCCTTCCCTCCTCCTCCAGGGAGAGACCACATAAAAGAAATGAGGGACAGCTGGGACCCAAGATATGTAGGTATCTCTGAACATTTGGCTCCCATGCAGGGACACAGCCTGCAGATTACAACATGTATGACTCACTGATGGCAAGGAGACTTCCCATATTCCAGCAGTATCTGATGGAAAGCTGTTTTTGGAAGGCGAGTTCCTTTGAACGTAACAAGCAAAGTTCATCTCAACTTTTTATTAACTTTGGCACAGTCACAAGCTTTCTCATGAAGTAAAGTGGTTTTATTTATCAACCCAAACCAGACCAGATGAATGGTTTCCTTGATTATTCTATCTGGCACCTGCAAGAAACACCACGCCATCTCAGGCTAAGATGAATGCAGGTGAAGACCATTTGAAGCTCTCAAACATCCCCCACCCCAACAGGTTCACTCACAAAAGCAAACATCTTTGTATACCAGCACAGCTACTTTATGCCTTTCTGTCTCCCCCTCAAATTAACACTTGATAATAAATGTGAAGAGCCAAAGACCTATTGGAACACTAAACACGAGGAGGATGAAAATCAGCTAAATGACACAGAGGTTGGAAGAAAATTGCTAATAATTAAAGGACATTTATTATCAAGAAACCTTGCTGCAAGGGAGAAAAACTAACAGCTGCACCCAGGAGAAAGGGAAATTTTAACCAATTAGCTATATCATATTAAAGCAAGTTTATTTTAATTTGATCAAATTAATAGCTCTGTCTTACTAGCTCCTGCAAACCTTAGTAGTTATTTAAATAAGGAAAGGAGCAAGACAAAGCACATATTAGTACTTCATTGTCAGTGACAGGCATATATTAAATGTATTTTATATTGAAATAGTTAGAGCTAAACTGTATACAGCTGTAAACTGTATACAGCTTAGAAAATGTATCTTAAAAAAAAAAAAAGCAAACAATCCCCAGACTATTTATTAAATACTTGTTGAGATTAAGATGCAACAAAACAGGAATGACTATCATGGAGAAAAAAAAAAAAAGGTAGTAATTTCCTTAGTGTTTTATTATTAAAAAATCTCCCAAACCCAACAATAAAACAAGAGAACACAAGATGCCCATTAAATTTAGAATTAATAGAACATTTTGATGTGAAGCTGTGAACACTTGACTTTTACAGGACGAAGTCCACAAGCATCAATTCCACAGCACAACCCCACTGCCACTTTCAGTTCAATATTGGATGTGTGCTCTGGAAACACAATGCAGGAGAAAATCAACTTGTGTCTCACAGCCTTTCTTTGCCTCAGCCTTGCTGTTCTGAAAGCCCAGCAGTTGAATGTCAGTGAAAAGAAATTTTTCCAACATACCAGCACTGAACTCCACAGCTCCACAGTGATTAATCAGAAGTTTACAGCTTGCTAGTATCATTTAAATGGCCAAATATTTACATGAGTGTCAAAACACGATGCAGTTTTAGTCTTCAAATGCTTAATGAAATTATCAGTCTGAAATAATTTACAAATGCAATGGGATGATAAATAAAACATCCCTTTTACAGGCAACAGAAAAATGTGATGCCATCTCATTTACTATTTATTCCAAAACTATATATGAAGTTAGATTATTATTTGATTCAGAGGTAAGAATGTCACCAGTAATATTGTAGTCTCATAAGTAGAATCTAAATTAATATTAGATACAATATTTTCATTCAGAATTTTTAAGACAAGACATAATAAATAATGTCCATTAATAAACACAGAGATTACAACATCTAGGAAAGTGTATGACAATCTCTTACAAGCAGTGCAACATTGTTCAGCTAAACTTTAAAAATTATTAGGTGCATACAAAACCAGAAAATAACAAAATTAAGCCACAGCAGGATAATTGGAGCACAAGACTCTTGCTTTTAAACCAAACTGCTTATTTTCAGGAACTAAAAAGGAAATATTTGTTTTTGTAAGCTTAATTTTACACTGTAAAATAATTTGTAATAGTCTGAATTTGCTTAAATATTTGTAAGCATTAACATCATAAATCTTTACTAGAATTTAGTAACATGTCACATTCTTTTGATTAATTGCTAAGAAAAGCTTGATCACCCAATCACAAATAAGAAAACCTATTTTACTGACTTTATATCAAATAGAAGAATACTGTTTTTCCAAATTGTTCATATTCCCCATCAGGGGTATGTAACACACTCTATGTAGCAGAAACTGAACCCATGCCAGTGCTGTACTATGGATAAAAATATTTATTTTTGGCCAAACCATCAGCGTTGTTAAAGGGGATATCTTAGGTATTCTTGCAAGGTATAATCTAGTGCCTTTTGAGGAAAAAAGTGAAAATGTCTGTGAGTATGTCTGTGAAGTATTACATTCCCCCAGACAACCCCGCACGCCGAGAGGAGAGGAAGGAATATTTCATGTCAAAAACCCCCCAAAACATTAAAGTCCAAAACTGGGAAGCAGTTTCTTCTCTTCAGAAGACTCAATTCTTCGTATTATTGAAAAAACGTTTTTGGCAAACATCCTTAAAACACTGACTTTAGTATTATTGCTTTTTTCAACCCTATTACTGAATACAGTTATTATGTATGACCTGCACAGCAAAGAGGCTGCGAGATTATTTACAGGGGAGAGGAGGCACTGAAAGGAAACGCGTATCGCCAAACCCATGATTTGCTCCTTAGAAACACTGGACACAAAGGAAATAAAATCATTTTCTTGTAATGTTCTGGGAGGATTTCAATCTATGGTTTAGAAAAGGAGTAGATGTTTTCCTTCTCCTTGTGACACAGCCCTGAAAGCCTAAAAAGAGAGCTTGTGGCAGTGTAGCACAAGCCTTTTCCAGTCCTCCTGTCCACGGGGCACCGTAACCCCAGACGTGCTCTGAGGTAAACCTGGACTAAGGAATCCACAATGACAGAAACATTTTCATTTCCCAGGCACTGAGAAAACTCCCAATTACAGAAAAATAAATGTTTTCTGAGCATTCAAGAGCTACCCCTGTTCTTGGGATGCTTAAATAGCTCAGTAGTCAATAAAGTATGCCCTGATTATCAGTTCTACTCTGTACTCAGTGTTATGTCTTACACATGCACAGGTGCAATGATGCACACGTGTGGATGTGCCTCCATCTCCAGATTTAACCTATTTCCTTCAGTGGGTTCAAAATGTTGAAACACACTGACAGAAGGTTTAAATAAAATAAAAAGCTGTAGTAATATTTACAGAATGACTACATGATACAGTACAACAAACAGTGAAAAGGAAGGAAATAATCTCTGCAATCAAATTAAATCTATACAGAAAATTGACTTCAAGTTCTTTTCCTCCCCACTAGAAAGAGGCATTAATTACAAATCACTCATTAGAAAAAGACTGATAGGAATGTAATGTAAAAGATAATACACTGGCTGCTTAAAACATTAGTATACACTACAGCTAGAAGCAATATGCCATTCTAAGAAATAAAAATACACTAGAAAACATATTTGCAAACTTGGAAATTAATTTACTCATTTGTGAAATTTTTTCAAATAATTAACAAAAGACTGCTCAAATAAAAATCTGCTTCAGTTTTTTCCATAATTGAATCTAAATTCTAAATCTAAAATTGCTACTGTTCCTCAACTTATAACAATAACTAACACACTCTTCTTTGCTATGTGATCCTTCCTCCATGCCAAAGATACACACATCTTTAGTATCATTCAAGTGCAAATTTAAATGTATTTTTCTACCGTTCCCAGGTTTACATTGATTCAGTTAATTTCAACAAACATTTTGATTTGTCCCCTCCATTTTTTTAATATTTTGACAAAACATATCAGACAAATATGTTGAATGAATATGTATTTCTTCTAGATATACAGAATGGTAGGTGAAAGGGGGCTGAAATAACTAAATTTATTAGTACACTTAAACATTTAAATATATATATATGTGTGTGTGTGAATAGAACTTCCAAAAAGAAATCAAAAGGAAACTACCTGCTGCTTATAAAAAATTCCTGTTGAACAGCAATCCCAATTATTGTTTTTGCACAATTCCTTTTACAGTCATAACTGAGCAACTGCTATAAAGATATTCTTATGCCCATTTTGCCTGAAAAAAGTAATTTGATAATACTATTAAAAACTTAACATGCAAAACCAAAATAAGTTTTAAAAAGCTACTAAAATGGACTTTTACCATAAGGAGGTATCACCAATAAAAATAAAATATCAACCACATATTCGTAATTTCTCTTTCTGTTCTGTGCCACATATTTGACAGCTACACCATTCCTTGCTTGCACCCAACATTCACTGGAGTGTTTATACTGGGTTTCTGGACCAGGCTGATCAAATTTTAGACATATTCAAATTTTAGACAGTTTTAATTAATTGGTTTTTTGCTTAACCTGGTGTTCTGCTTTCCTCCACTGCAGCTCTTACTGTGTGCTGAAATCCCGTGAGTCAGGAGGGTTTTTCTGTACTCACAGCTGCCCTGTGCAGACTTCCACTTGCTTAATCCCCTAAAAAAGTTAATTTTTCACACTGCTCACCTTTCTCTCCAAAGCCTCTGAACAACATGCTCTGTCCTGAAAACAATTTTCATCAGTGAAACAAAGGAATCAGCCAACACTCAAAATCAACTTGAGACTAATTATGCACATACAATTTTTCTAGTACAAATATCAGAAAATATCTAGTGTAATATCAGAAAATAAGTTCTTCAGCTTACTTCCTTTGATTCAACACTGCCCATTTTGTAATTTATGCATTTTTGACAAATACTTGCATTCCATACCCTATCAGCTGGAGCAGCTTTATAGGACTGGATATACCTTGGTGTTTCCTCGAGTGTTACTGAATGAATAGGCACCAACTGTTTTGTGGAATATTAGGAAAACCAGGTTTTTGATGACTATGAAACAGTGAAAAAAGGGAAGTAGGATGTTCTATCTTTTTGCTGTTAATCTTTGCAGCCTTGTGAACTGTGCACAGGGAGACAAAACGATCTCAGACAAACACTGCATTACTCCTGTTTGGTTTGTTTCACTTTTAGGAAGAAGTGTACTTATGGACAAAGGTCTTGTTATTTTCTTACTAGTCATCCTAAATAGCAAGCCACTGGGGTTTAGTTTCTGTTCTACACGATAACTTGTAAAACCCAAAAAATAAAAGTTTAAAAATATGACAATAATTTTGTTCTGAAATGAGTTACATATTGGGCCAAGATCATATTTAAAACAGCAATTCATTAACACCACAATATGGCAAATGTTATGCACATGTCTAACTCCACCATCATAAACTACTTGTCTGAAAAGAAATGTGACAATCCATCGTAGGAAAATTAAACATCTGCATGTCTGCCTGATGAGCACTGAAAACTTTAGACATCAGCAAAATCCAGAACAGGCTTGTTACTGAACAGAATGAGGAGCTGTATCTTATTTTCCCAAATACTTCTAACACATTGCAGGTAATATTTGGCTAAGCTACTCCTAAAAAACTGCACCTTCCAACTGCATGGTGAAGCAGGCTACACGACATGTAAAAAGCAAACTGTTTAGCAATTATCATGAATTGCTGGGGCATTCTTACAGCAATTATAGGACTTGAATGGAGGAGATAAGGACAAGGCAGCAGAAAACCTGCATTTAACTTTGAAGTGTCAAAAGCAGGTAAAATAAAGGCCTTCAGTTTTAGGTGGAGCTCTTCTTTGCAGAGCAATTTAGCACAAACACCAACGTAGCTCGTCTTTAAGTGCTCTTACTCACTGACATCCTTTTAGTCTTTATTAAATCCAACTCTGATGACTTCCTTTGGCTCTGAAGAAATGGAAAAGATCAATTCTTTTTTTTCTAATGTCATATCACCATGCAAGCCTTTGAGAGGAAAAAGGCTTCCTCCAATATTGCTTAAGCATTACTTGGTCATCATGTAAATGTTTTGTGCAAAACTCAGGTAGTCCAATAAGAAATACTGAAATAATGTTACTAAGTTCATTAATAATATCATGTGTGACATCAAACCAATAAAAACTTTACCTTGTTATGAATTACTGCATTGCAAATTACAGATAAAGGAGATTGATGAGAACCTGTGAGTTTATGCACTGTGAGTATGTGTACATGAGCCAGGTCAACCCACGGGTTTGCTCATCTCTGAGATGGAAGCAAAAAACCTGAAAACATTCCAGTGTATGCATTAAAAGTAAACCCTCTAAACCAGGAATTATTTATATGTGTCTTGGAAGTATCTAATTAATGGTGATATGACAGCTACTATTAATCTTCCTGCAATAAACTCAAAATATTGGACTATCAGGTAAAGTTCTTTATAATGGAACCAACAGACACAGTGAAGAGTTTTCTCCACACAGAGAAACTGCTTGGCAATTTTCACTATCAGACCCAGCAGCATTAACTACCTGAGTACTGACATGGATATTGCCATCAAAACTAAAAATATGAAAAATTATTATCCACTGTGATTACAATAATATGCATTACAGATGCTAGTCTCCATGGAAATAAGATATACAATATAATTTATATGCACTAAAAAGCAGTAACTCTTTGATTTCAATAACAGGCTTAGAAGTCACATTTTAAAGGGCTTAGAAGTTACTTTTCTGACAGAAAAGCTACACTTTCACAAACAAAGCATTAAGACTGCAGGTAATACAAATTACATCTTATCAATAACACAGCCAAAGCAACAGGGACCTCACATGCACCTAGAAGCTCCATAATCACACAATTTGAAATATCATAGAACTTAAAAGAACAGTTTGTTTTTTCCACACTGCAGAAACACTATTTTCTTGGCAACTGGCACATTTCTCATCAACATTAATGGCTAGATGGCTATTAAAGCAAAGCACAAGCCTGAATAACATCCTGTGTGACCCACTGAGTGTTCAGACTCCCACATTCCCATTGAACTAGCTAAGCCCAAAGGAACTAAAGCAGATGTAGTAAAATGATTCGTGATCTTAACAGTTCTTCAGAGATTAAATAGAAGACCCATCTGTATCAAAATGAAGTTCCTGCTGCATACAAGCCCCAGCCCCACCCTTTGCCCGGTAAAACCAGACCAACACTTTTCTGAAATTCTATGTTACCATGGCCAGAAGAAATGAGGATTTATATTTAACTTATTCCAAATAATTGCTGCGAGAAGGCCAAGATTTTGTATATAATAATTTTTCTGTACCTAGAAAGGCAGCCAAACCACACTGAGTTGTTTTCAATTAAATTCTGGACAAAACACTGCAGTATAAACACACAACTATACAACCAGTAAAGGTTTCCACAACCATACATCTATTTCTGGTTATTTTGTTGAACACATCACATCAAATCAATTTATTTATGGTTATAGGGCACGAGTCACTGGCAGGCAGTGAAACAGCAGCTCAATGTCACATCTAATTAGCAGCGCCAAGACAACAGCACACCTAGAAACCAGATTTCATTCTGTTACCGACGACCACCACTTATAAAAATTGCCACAACTATTAAACTGAAAATAACTTTACATCAACTCAGTCAAATACTGACAATTCATTTTGCAAAAAAAAATCAATATCCAGCTCTATCTCCTCCGCACTTGAAAAATAATCCAGATTATTTTTTAATACACATAAAGATCAGTTCCCAATAGATTCAAAGAATGCTTTAGAAACAGAAGGTTAGCTGTAAATTGGAATGCACATACCAGCCAGCTTTGCAACCGAGCTTCTAAAAACGCTTTATGAAAATCCAAACATCTGAACTTTTCATAGAAGGGATCTTTGTCTGCAGCGTTCCCTCCACACAACCGACGTGACCATAAGTGCCTAATAAAAAGTAGGATTTCCTTTCCCTATAGTCAGCTATCTGAATGACAAGAAAACAATTTGTGTAACTACGTCTTCTCCAGAAACCAATTTTAGACCTCTCTAACACCAAAGCATGTAAAAGAGCTAAAAAGAAATATTCTTCCAGAAACAGCTTATTGAGAGTAAACCCAAAAAAAGATACAAGAGAAGCAGAACACTACCCATAGTGGAAGTAAAAGTTCATTCCTTTTGACCTTTTCTTTTTTCCAGTATCTTCTGGCTCAGGGAAGTAATAGATACCATTTCCTCATCTCCCTTTCGTAAGGTAAGTGAAAGAATGAAAGGAAATTATGTCAAGCTTAAAAACTTCTTTTACTTCAGCACTCACTATAACTTCATACACTCTGGTTTTATGCTCTATTATTTTTAAATTAGCAACATATTCTATTGATAGTTGGTGAAATATATATGAAAAATACCCACAGGATTTCATAAAGCAACATCTTTCTACTTCCTTTTTCCCCGTCTCTCTTCTGTCACCAGAAACCCAGCTTGCTTGGGACTGTGACCAATTACCTCTTCCAAAGAATTCAGAACTGACTCATTAAATTGAAAATTGAACAAAGGATTAGTCAATACCGTACAAGGCTTGAGAAATAAATCTAATTTAAAAAAAAAGCCATACTGAAGAAGGTAGGAGTAATTCAGCTTACTTAATAACTTCAATGACCCTTATTATAAAAGAAAAAGAAAATTGCATCCAAGAAGTTGATGAAAACTTGTGAAGTAATTTGAATACTTGGTGCAGACCACACTACTATGCTTTTTTTGATCATCACAGTAAGGGCATTGGTGAAACAGCCCAAAAAAGGCATTGTTCATAAATGGCACATTCAATACTAAGTATTCAAAAGTCTGAGGTTTCTCTTTTAAAGTGGTACTTGTAAAAATATTTCATTTAAAACCTACAGGCTTAAGACATTAGGACTCCATAGAAAAAAACAATGTGCAATGTGATAAATGATGAAATACCTCACAGTAAAAAGAAGAGGAAATCCTACAAAATTCCCAAGAGCAAAGCTTCAGGATACAAAATTACAAATTTAATCATCAGCTTGCTCCCAACGTTATACAGTCACTTTCCTCCCACTAGAGTTCACTATTTTTTATAACCTCTAAGACATACTAAAAACACCTACCAGAAAAATAATATTCAGTCAGGGTTTAGGGGGAAAAAAATAAAGGGAAATAAAAAATAATGGGAAATATAGGGAAGGGAAAGGAGATTGGAGATGGAAAAAAAAATCAGATCTGGACGAGAAAATAAGTTACAGTTTGTAAATGTATGGCTGCACTATGATGGTAAAACACTTCTAATTTTCCCATTCCCATGACCTCTGATTAATAAAACTTAATTAATTCACTTTAACTACAAGAAACCAATGGATTTAACTTCAAGTTGATAATTTTCAATTATTTGTGTACATTGTTCCATTTTGGTAGAAACATCCATGCATATATTGCAATATATTAAGAAAGGAATTGCCTTTTTGCATGAAAAATAAAAAAAAAAAAAGACAACTTGGGAGCTAAGAAAGCAAAACTATCAATGCTTTATTTTTTCACTTAGAAGTTCTATCAAAAGAAAATCATAATTAATAAACATGTGTGTTTATCATGCACAGCTTGCTCTTCTTCATGAACTCCCGAAGTCCACAAAACCAGCCTGTGACTTCCATACTTTCATATCATTTGATCAAGAGCATTGCAAAGTAATTAAGCCTCAGGTAAATCTATACTGTTGAGTCAGACAAACATCAAAATTAACTGTAATTTAGATGCTTTCAGCAGAAACATAATTGATTTTTTGCCATTTTCATACAAGGACATATTTCTAAATTGAAACAGTATTTTGCATAGAAAGCAGTCCAAGGTTAAAAATGGCATGTAAGGATCATAATCTGAATATAATGGTAACATCATTAATATGAACTGTTAATAATTATTGAAATTATTGAGTTAATAATTATTGAAAGAGCTATGGTTTTATTACACAGAGAGTGAAGTGTTTGCTACCATGGAGAATACCTGCTTTATTTGCAGGCCCTCCTCCGTGGCAGCTGCCAGAGCTGTGGTCACAGGGGCAAACCCAGCCCTGATGGGGACAAGTGGCAGTAGTGGCAACATCACCCATGCCCAAAGGTGAGTGGAGAGGGACAGGGTGGTCCCACAGCAGCACCTGGGATGCCCATGGCAGCAGGACCCTCCTGGCAGCCAGGCTGCCCTGCTGGGGAGGTATCCCTGAGCAGGGGGACCTGAGAGTCAACCCACTCACAGAAACCTTGAGTTGTTCACCTGGGCTTGCTGCAGCTCTGCAAAGCACCCACCAAGTTTCATAACCCAACATCTTTTTATTTCCCTTTCCTGCTGCTCTCCTCCGCCACCACAAACCCAGCTTGTGTGGGACTGTGGCCAGTCACCTTCCCCAAAGAATTCACAAGTCACTCATTTAATTGAAAACTGAACAAAGAATTTGTCAACACCGTACAATGCATGAGAAATAAATACAACTTTAAAAAACTCGTACAAGTAGAAAAGCTCTGAGGACACAGGGCCAATGACACTAACGAGGACGAGAGCCAAGCCAGGCCACCTTCTTGGTTTAAGTCTCTGCCTGGGTAAACAACATTTTTCCAACAGAAGTTCAAACTCTTATTTTACAAATAACTGTGCTTTCTTAAAAAAAAAAACAAACCAAAACATTCTACAGGTTTACAGACACTCAGAAATATCAAAAAAGGAGACATATTTAAATTAATACAAAGATGAGACTTTTCCAATGAGCAATGAGACACTTTGAAATGGATATCAAAGTTATGCCTGCAGATTTCAGTGACACTCATTCAGTTGATGTACCAACCTTAAAGAGGAGTGGCTAAAATATGATTTTGAAATTTTTAAATAACAAAAAATTGCACTACTAACAATAACCAATTTTTAAAAAATTTATATACTAGATAAGACCCCTAGCCAACATTCACATTACAGAGTATTCAAGACAAATGGGAGCAATACTCAAAAAATGGAACCAAAGATATGCTGGGGAAGAGATGAAGTGATAGAAACTCAAAAAAAGCTTGTCTGCATCTACAGGGCACTCCTGCACATTTTGCATATCAGCCACACTCTCTCTCTTACACAAGGCATTGCTTTAAAGTCTTTCTGACCAACTGATAGTTACTGGCTGCTTGCTCATTCAGCAATTTCAACTGCTATTCCTTCCTTAAAAAATGCTATGTAGAAATGCATGATACCTATAGATTCATAAAGAGATGACTGTACACTTCAAGTTCATGACTTATTTGCAAAATTTTCACTTCTCAGTAATGACAAATTAACCACTGCTCTCCTATTCTGGGTTTATGCTGCTGCCTCAAGAGAAATTCCACTTAAAAATTTTTCAATCTGTTCTATTGACAGTAGAAATTTATACTCCTGCACTTTGCATTTGTCAATACAGAACACTTGAAACTTACCTAGTAATCTGTAGAACTGCTAGATACTAACCATCAGGAAAGCACATTGCAAGAAAAAAAGAATCTAGCTTTCAAAAGGAAGGAGAATCTCTTTCAGAAGCTGGTTGGTGAAGTTAGTAAAGTTACTCCCCAGTAAAATGCAAAAATAAAAAATAAGAAAGAGTGCCAAGTTTCAATGTCAAAGATTTATTTCTGATATGGACAGAAGAGAAGAAAGAGAAAGGAATTTGCTTGCACCTCTCCCATTCTACCACTGTTTTGCTGAAAAGGAGTCCCAGGACAAAATCAAGACCTGCAGGGCATTTTTCCCTACACTGTTCTTCCTGCAGCCACAGCAGCATTCCTTGAGTCTTTTCTATTGCAGATTTAAAATACCTACCTCAGCATTTGAAGAGTTATACACCGGGTTGAGGATTTGGCAAAATCAAAAAAGAAACCTTTGCTCCACTAAATTATTTCTGAATGTGCAGAAAAGTGTGTATTGTGTCCAGGACACATTTCCAGTGCCTTTATAAGTTACTACTTCCATCTGTTAAAACAAATTCAGAAAGAAAACTAATCTCTGTAGAAGTAAATTTTTTCTTCTCAGTGAGAATCAGGTTCTTAAATAATTTTCTGCTAAATTTCATTTATTTTCATTACAATTACTAGATATGAGGGAATATTGCTTTAATGACCTGTCAAAAAATCTGTTCCTCCTAGCAGCTATTTTTAAAGCTTGGGAATTAATTACAACTTTTGGTTACCTCAATCATATGCAACCGAGATTTTTGGTTCCTCATCCACTTCTACACATCAGTCGGCAAGAATCTGAATGCCTCTGCTCACATCAGCAGCCAAGAGTTTGCTCCTAGTTATTACAAACATTTTTAGAATACTCCCTATATCAGACTCTCTTCCAATAGCGAAAGCTTGAAGAATTCCAGTGGAAATACAAATGTTTATCAAGATAGGAAAAATACTTGTTTAAAAAATGAATTCTTTTCTCAAATTTTGTTTTGCAAAGAATAAAAATCCATCATCGATGTTCCCATGTTTTGGCTAAAGACCCATTGTAGCCAAAATGAAGATGTTTAATATTACTGTCTCCAGCAGGTCTGTACCTCAGATGTAATATTGATGCAATTTAATTAAGAGTTTTTAGGCTAAAACTGCCTCCAGCCTGGACTGTCTGCTATGCAAAGAAAGTTTATTCCATCTGAAGCCATCCCTACAGATATATTCTTAGGCTAGTCTGAAGAATAAATCAGTATTTTTGTGAATTATTTTTATTTAACTAGTTGAAATGAGATAGCTATGCTGCCCTCCCCTCCCTGTGTAACAGCATAGTCTGTCATGTATTATTTACCAAAAGTGAAAATACAATTTGAAGAAAAAAGACTTTTTTTATCAATGGGCACTGCCTGGCTGCGCTCAGGAAGAGGGTCTGAGCCAGTTTGGCACTGACCTTGCTGGAGCTGGGACCAGATTACTTCCAGAGGTCCCTTCCATTCTAAATTACTGACTCCACTCAAACATATCTTGTCCAGATACCATTTTAATCTTGTTTTGGACTATATATGTATTTATAAAGAAATGCTTGGAATCAAGCCAATTTTTCTGCTGAATGTTTCTGGTCGTACAACCACAAATTTCCTGGGAGTTTCTCAAACCTGTAAATAACACACATTAATCAGGCACTTTAAAGATTCCATACTAGCTAAATATTCACAGCTACTCTACTCCCATGAGCTGGCTTTGCTGGTAGTGTTATTCTTGTCCTACTCCCTCTGCTCTCTGTTTGTGCAGCAGAACTGGTGCAGGTATTTATCACTGCACATGGTCTCCTGCACCAAGCTGGCAGTCACTGGTTGCTCTTCCTCACTGCTGTGCACAGGCACTGATTTCAGTTCAGGCCAGCCGTGTGCTCTTGAGGCAGAACTCCCCATGGTCCCCATCTCCTGTGCTTGGATTTGCATTAGGAAGTGCTCCTGCTCCTGGAACACACCAAGTGCATTCCCTGCAGAGGAAGCTGTGGCAGCAGTGGTGCTGCTAATGCTAATCCTGATGTGAGTATTCCAGGAGCAGAGCCCAGCAAGGCCTCCAGGACTGCCCCCAGCCCCGAGGCTGCACCAGCTCTAACAGGGCAGCCTATGCACCCCACTGCCCACTTTGCTTGCAAAATGCACATCTGTGTTCCCAACTTTCTTTCATTTATTTATATGTACATGTCCATAGAGAGAACTTGATCTACAGTCTACACACAAGTCTTGAATACAGAAAGAGACTAATTGCCATATCGGTGTATTTCTAGAACAGACTGTACAGCTCAAACAGAATTGGACTCAACATTTCACAGAAATACCATGTGTCTGAACAGCAGTTTGTGATTGAAGCAAGTTACTTGTTGTACACTTAACTAGTGCAATGAAATCCTACTGTAAATGTGCATCTGATTTAAACCAGTGGAAATCACTGGTTTGAAAGGGGAAGATTTGCAGTGGAGATGAGCCACATGTTTGGTTGCATTAGAAGTTCTGAACATTGTAATCCTATGCTCCCTTCACATGTAACTCACATTGTTATGTAAAATGATTGTTTTTAGTTTACAAGCTGCTGTACAGACTATTTCTAATATATTCCCACAGATGTGTGATTTAACTACCGTGGAACCTAGAAACAGATTTCTGCAATTGCCCTCTAAACATCAACTTTGTTATTTCTTGACTCTGCTGATGCACTTCAGGAGAGTCAATTCCAGTTTCTCAAGGGTCACTTATTGTATTTGCAAGTATCTACATTTTTTTTAATGCATGGTCAACTTGTTATCCATCAGACTTCCATATATATTCAACTGAAGTAGAGTAACTGATGTTTTCCATTACCTATATATATATAGTGATATACTTATATGCACAACTTATACATAAAAAGTGCATGTGCATATTTATAAAATAAATACTTTTAGATGGCTTTTACAATTAAAAAAAACCAACAAACAAAACACACAAAAAATATTTCTACATATCTGCCTCAGGTTTCTAAGGAATTAGGCTTCTCTTCTTTCCTTTAGCCAAGGAAAATCTAAAGCTTCGATTAATATCAAATGGATCTGAGGGTGCACAGATATGATATTTGTTCCAAATTAAGCATCTAAAAATGTGAAGAGATGACACAAATATAGATCTGAATATACTGACTTTTGGTTAAAGTATCTGTGAAGACACTCATAGTACATACATTCTATTTATCTCACCCAAACTCTGACAGAGACAGCCCTTTACCAGATGGCATTAAGGGAAATGCTCCATTTTCTAATGATTATTTACTCCTGATCACTTCTGATCTGCAGGTGGCCTTTCCAGAGCATCACCCTGCTCCCTCTAACCTTAATACACCAGGTGACCTTTTAGTCATTTCATTTGTATGACGGGAATTGGCAATTCCAGGTTTGATCCCCAAGGCTTTTCCAGGACAACTGCTGCACTGCCCACTTACATTATTCTCTTATTGCTCTCTGCCATCATTACACAGCTCTGCAAGAACATGCACTGCACTTCTCTGGGGAAATTTTTGCTTATAATTTTTTTAAATTATGAAAACCATTTTTAAGATGCTTGGTCACCAATGAGAATCACTTATCTTGCACTGATAATTATCTTAATATTCACTTTTGCCTACCAAGTGAGATTCCACTCCTGCTATTCTACAGATATAGAACAGACATAGTAACTGGTAATGCAGTAACCATAGATAACAACTATATAAATATACCACTGTTCTCATCCACTCTGTGTGGCCTCCATGTGTTGAGCTCCAACAGACCTAGAAGAGACTTGTAAGACTGAGACAAACACCTAATTTCTGGTTCAGCTTGTGATTGAAGAGGGAGAAAGAAAGAAAGAAGATAAACAGTTGATTTGAGATAACGTTCAGTTAAATAATTACATTCTAGGAAGGCAAGATGTGACACATGTAACAACACTGCATTACCTTGAGTTTGAGAATCTGAACTACTTAAAGCATTTGACTTCATAAAAATAGTTACAATACATTAGACTGTACTCAGAATAAGGAATTCCTCCCACAAAATGAAAGGCTTTCTTTGCAGTCACTCAGTACTTTTATGCCTGTATTTTGACACTTGAACCATAAAATTTAAAATGACTAAACATCAACTAACTGTCTGTGGTGTATGAAAATTCATTTCTATCCCATTGAAGGGCATCAGATACCTACATTAAAGAATGGTAGGTTTATTAGTTAAATAATTAATATAAATAATTATTTTACAGTTATTAATTAAGGATATTTTTTAAAATGTCCATTCCAAATTTCTTCCTGGTATGCAACCTGATGATGCTTTTGTTTAAGCTGACGTAATTGTTAATTTAGCCAGTGTAAACAAAAAAATAAGACCCAGAACCAAGCAGCTGAGATTTCTTGTATGGTTTTCCCAGTAGTTATTAATGCACTCCAAGTCCATAAACAGGTGAGATATTTATACTCAGAAGCAAGGACAATATCAGATACCTGAAGGGCAGAAGTTAAACATCAGCTGTTCTGTGACAACCACAAGCACTTGCCTATCCTTTGACAATCTGCAGAAACTCCAATGTAATTTTCACTTCCTTAACTGCAAGATGAACTTCCAGATGATGAACTGCTTGTGGCAGTAACGCTCAGACAAGTTCCCACTGAGCAACCTGCAGTCAGAAAAGAACAACTCTGCAACTCTGTCATGTCAAACCTGCACACATCTCACACAGATGTTGGAAGATGACTGGCTTTAGGAGAGTTAGGAGAGTTTGTGAGCACCAAGTGCCAATACCTTGCTATTTCTTAACAAGATTTTTACTCACTGCCACAGGCTCCTTTTCCACAGCTTTTTACCCACTCCCAGGCTTTCTCTCTGAAAAAAGTTTCTGTTCAGTAATGCTTCACACTCAAGCACAGACCTTCTTCATTATTTTGGGAGACATAACTGTTCAGCAATGGAAGGAAAATAGCTGTCAACCTGCCCAACTTGATGAGGTCTTGATTTGCTAGGGAAACATTGCAACATCACTAAAATCCATACACATGAGTAAATTAGCTCCAATCCAGTTACTACCTCCTTAGTAAGAGCAGATCCCAGCTTCTCAACCTGAAAGAAAAACCCTACGTTAGGAAAAGGCCAACTATTACAAAGTTATCAGAGAAAATATATTTTAAAATTGAACTGGAGAGCTGAAGAGGAAAACAAACTACAAACCAATGAGAATAGAACTAGCTTATTTTTCCAAAGGTGGCTGTAGATATCTGTGTTTAAGTAAGTCCCTCCCCTTCTGCTTCAGCCATGTGAGGCAGCCTCCAAGCTGCCAACTCATCTGGCTGTGCAACTTTGCAATAGGATGTAATAAAATAATTGAAAAAGTCATTCCAGAAATACTGAATTACCCAGGAACCACTCTGTGTACTCTGGTCAATAAAACACTGTTATCTCTCTTACAATAAGCCATGCTGTTTATACAAACAAACTTAGCTTTCATGCATCAGCCATCTATTTATTTAGCAAGATCAGCTATCACTGTAAATCAATTTCTTTGCAAATGAGAAAGACAGCTGCTGTAAAACCTACTTAAAACTCTTTACTGCATTCAGTATTTGGACCTGCTACAGAACAGGCGACAATAATAGAGGGGAAAAAAAGTCATCAGCACCACATCTGGTGACACTCTGAAACAGTCTTCACTTTTACAAGCATTTCTAAGGAAAAGGTATAATTTACTGTTTACTTAATAGTTACATATCTTTAAATATGAACCAGTACATTAAAAAGTATGACAAGAAAAGCTTACAACTGACAGTCAAACTGGGTACTATCAGGATGATACATAAAACAGTCACCTGAAAGGTAACTCATAGAATCTGTACTACAGGTTGGCTATTCCATGAGTACACAGCAAAAATGGGGTTTCTTTTCTTATCAGCTCTGTAAAAAGTACTTAAAGAACAGCACTGATCCTTACTAAGCCTGAAGTTTCATGTAGCTTTTGTCCTAGAACAGTCATACAGAAAAGGACAATTCACCCAACATAACCAACTAAAAGGCTGGAGCCTCTTTCATGACTCTGATGAAACAGGAGGTCACTGCCATGTTTTCAGAGGTCAACACCTTGCAAAATATCAGCTTGGAAAACCTCAACTGGAGAGACAGTATCACCAATGGCATGAGCAATACAACTTGGCTACATCTAATCGAGATTTCAACTGGAATTAGGTGGCTTCAAATCAAACTTATTTCCCTACACAAGACAAATAGCTGGTTGCAGAACTCCTAAATCCAAGGACCATGAATCAGCCTTAGTGGTAACTCTCAGAGTAAGAGCTGGGGATGGGGAAGTGCAAGAACACAGAGAGCACTAAGCACTGCTCAGCACAACTTCCTCTCACTCAAGTTATTTTATCCACTAATCTTTTCATCTACTATTTTACATTTGAGACTCAGCAAGTCAGTCTTGTTGCAAGCAGTCAACGTCTGTAGGACTCCAGGAAAATCCCAATGTCAAATCTGGACATAGAGAGAAAAATGTGCAGGGAAGGGAAGCCCCAGGCTTGGATGCACATGCTGCATTCAGTACAGTCTGCTGCCAAATGCCAGAGTGCAGCAAGCTCTACTTTCTGCCTGCTCCAGCAAGGGTGCTCACGGCCAGGATGCAGCACATGCCAGCTCCTGATAAGCAGGTAACAAGTTCCAGGTCAGGTTGTGACTGGAATAATGGCATTGGGCTCTAAAGAACTATCTGAACATACACTGAAATAAACCCCTCTGTCAGTGGGGTTTTGGTGGGGTTTTTTTTAATGTTCATATTCAACAATTTCTAAGTAATAAAGCATTTTCACAGAAGGTTGTTCATTAAACCACAGTAAAGCTTTCTGAAGCCCCAAGTCAAAAAGTTTAAATGTTTAGGATGAGACTGAAAAAATCCTGATGGCCTTCAAGTTTATTGGAAAGACAGATTACAGAATATTATGTAGGGCACAAATCTCAGAACTATTCCCCATTGTATTTACAAATATTACCAAGTTTTACAAGATCATGAATTTTCATAAAAAGTGACATTTTCAAAAAGCTTTTCTTGCTTTAATCCTCCTTCTTTCTTTTGATAGGATTAAATGCTGAAATGGCAGGCTGTTAAATAAGCACACTGAAATGCCAACTGTGAGGCATTTAACTCCATGTATTCACAAATTAACATTTCACAGTTGCTTTAAATTTTGACATTATAGTTTAGTACCTTCAGGCAACTCATTTCAGAAGGTGCTGGATTTGATTTATATTATTTTTCATTTTAGATTCCTATGTTATGGTACTGCAATACCTTGAAGTTTCCCTTAATCCCTGATAAAGGAAATTTAGTTTTATGAAAAGCTGAGAAATATTGCTCTTTTTTTTATAGTGCAAGATTGAAAGATGGTGTTATAGGTCCTCCCCTCAAGTTACTCCAGTCCTGATCACAATGTCCAGGATGAACTGGAGAAAACATCAAGCAGTACTCATAAAAAAGCATTGGGATGCTAATCCTTTAATTCTTTCTATTATTAGATTACTTCAGGAGATATTTGTGTGCTTCTGAGACAACTGCTGCAAGAGTGAATCCTATGGGCTACCAGATGTGGCATTTTAGATGGAAATTTCTACTTTGCAGAATATGAAATGCAGTCTCAGTATTGCTAAAGTTAATATTTATAGAAGGGATTTCAAAAAATCATAATGAAAAATCCTACCAGCAATAAAAAAGCCCCAAGACTTACTGCCTGTAGAAATAAGAAACTGTGCAGAAATGGGAACCTGTGGCTATTCTTACAATACCACCTCAGACAACACAGTTGACACCAGAATTTAAAGGTGTTCCCTCAAATTTTTCTTGGGTTATGTAACTTATTTCATGATCAATAATGGTCCTCTTGTGCTCCTGAATTTCTATAAAAAAGACTTTAAGAGAAAACATGGAACAAATATATTTTTGGTGTGCAATGGAGAATCTCTCCACATTACTTT